>JASDQU010102806.1:364708-420500 GCA_032191745.1 Picea mariana
TTCCACATACCACCGGAAATGACATGACAAGAACTATCCATCTAGGATATTTTCCCTGACAAATTCACTTTCCTTCATCTCATTATTCCACAATTAAGCATGGGTTCTCTTACTCCAAAAAGCGTCTTCCCGTGAGGGCTTTCACCATAAGGGGACCACTTTGGAGTTCATCCATATTTACTTCTTATGAACCATGACAAAACAATAATGAGTCATATTTACATCAAACATTATTGGGTCCATTACCCAAACCTTTTTTCTACGGGTCTTTCTTCAAGGGTTGACATCAATGACAACCAACCTTAATCAACAGTTAGTACCCAGGACAAAAGAGATTTTGAAAGGACCCAACCATATTTTTTGAAACTTCAAGACAATTGATAGTCCTTGAAAGTACACAATTAGATCATCAATATATACATGAATAACCTTACCGATCAAATCGTCAAGAGTTATTTGCATAGGTCTTTTAAAAGTGGTACTTGCATCAGATAAGCCAGAAGGCATACATTCATAAGTCAAGGTAACCCAAATAGTAATAAAGGTGGTTTTGTATTTATATACCCTTTTTACCTTGATTTGATTGTAACCATAAAAATCGTCAAGTAAGGACATCATTTGTGACCCTGTAACTTGCAGCAAAATCATTTCCATGTTAGGGAGAGGAAAGTGATATTTTATACTAGCCCGATTTAATGCACGAAAATAAACGCATAATCTGATCTGACCAGTTTTTTCCGAACATGAACCAAATTGGAAACCCATTTAGAATACTTGACTGAAAAATATGATTCTATCCTTCAAGAGTTTTTCCAACTCCTTTCGAATAGTTTCTTCCAGTGCAAGGTTGATAGGTCTTTGTTTTTTCCTAACTAGTTTTATGCCTTCCTTGATGGGAATGGCATGTTGTATGAGACCGGGATCAAAACCATGAAGATACTCATAAGACCAAGAAAAAACATCTTGAAATTCACCAAGTAGCTTGGCAAGCTTCATTTTCTCTTCATTGAAACATTGGGAGCCTATTTTAACATTCTTTGGAGATTTGGGTGTCCCAATGATCAAGGAGATGGTTTCACCCACCTTCCTTTTTGACTCCTCTTCTTTTTGTTTCTCTTTATTGCCTACATCACTCGATGAAAAGAAACTCTCTAGAGGAGTCAATCCTTTAGGAATATTGTTATCTTCTATGTATATGATTTCCTTGGGCTTATAGGGTTCATTTTGAAGGAAAGCATAGATGCTCTCATCGCTAGGGAAGACCTGTCAAGATTCTATATTGTCATGGATATGTGGACGATATAAATATTGGAAAGTGCAATCAGTTCTATGTGGCAGAAGTTTTCGATTAGGAGAGGCTGCAAAAACAGCTAACCGATCAGCCATTGAGTTCAATTCCCTCTTAACATGAGTGATGTTGAAAGATAATAGGTTCGAGATAAGTGCCCAAACAGTTTGGATATATCGTTTCATCAACATGTTGCTAGAAGAGTATATCTTACATATAAGGTTCACAACAAGCTCGGAATATCCAAAAACTGAAAGGTGACCACAACCAAGATTATAGGCATTTTCAATGCCTAATAATAAAGCTTTGAATTCAGTGACATTGTTCGTGCAAGAAAACTCCAACCTATAAGAAAAGTTATGGATTTTTCCTTCAGGAGAAATCAAGATAGTGCCAGCTTTGTTACCTTCATTAGAGCATGAACCATCAAAGTGCATGTGCCACATACAATCATCTAGATCAATTTGTTCCAAGGGAATGTTATCCTCATCAACAAATATGAAATACACCCCTAGGTCCTCTTTGATATAGTTCACATTAGGTTGTGGGACACTTTCTATGTATGGTGAAATCCTTCCCTCTCTAAGGAATATAATGTTTTTACCGTTTCGGGGAATGGATAAGTGTGTCCCATCGAGTGAGAGGTATCCACCCATCAAATATTTCCAATCTCTTCCTAAGATGATTGAGTAATTGTTTATTGGAATATCAATTACCTGAATACTAAGGGTCATCCTTACTTTAGAGTGTGCGCACAAAACTAAGGTCACATCTTTAATCTCGCCTATGGTTGTTTTTTGTAGACTATTATAAGAGAGCATGCTCCAGGGGTTTTCATGTGTATAAGAAAAGCCTAGATCTTCCATAATAATATTCGACATCACACTTGGGCCCGAACCGCCATCAATGAGGCAACAATGGGCGATCTTATCCATAATATTTACATAAATATAAAAAGGGATATTTTTTACAAGGTATATAAAGTTATGTACACCTACTTTATTTACAGATGAAACCTCTTCAAAGAGGTTGGCTACAAGGAAATATTTTCCTTCCATGAATTGTTTTAGATGCCTCTGTTGTTCAGGGACGACAACCATGTCCAAGAGGGTGGAATATTCTTTGATGTTGGCCAGCTGATTCAAAATATTGTATTTGGAAGAGGGGAGAGGGGAAGTTGTTCCTTGACTGTCAAGAACCTTAGGAACCTAAACCACAGTAGCTGGTGAGGATGAGCTTGGGCTAGAAGAGTTGTGGGGAGGATCAAATTTTCCTTTGGGAGCATGGGATTTGTTCCTAGTATTGATGATCATGAAATCTTCTGGCTTCGCAAAATATAGGACAATGGTGGTAGTTTCTGGTCTTTTACCAAAGATATTATCTATGGCACTCTTCCTTACCTCACATGTGTCTTCCTCGTCGTGTTCCTCACAAAAGTTACACCAACTTTGAGGCAAGATAGCTTTAGGATGAAAATTATTTTCAATTGAATTTCTAAAGGGGGTTGTAGAAGAGGATGAAGCTCCAAGGGTGAGAGAGGAGACATTTCATTTTTTCTCATACTCTATCATATGATTATTCATATCTTGTACTAGTTGTAAGAGGGCGAACATGTATGTCTATTTAACCGATTCTCCCTAAGGAAGACATGTTATTTCAAATTGTTCCTCATACTCTAAACAAGTATGCAGAGAGGAACCGAGGTTATCAATGGATTTTTCCTCAAGCCTATGATGATATGGGGAAGTTAATGCATGAAATCGGCTTAGTTCTGAGGTCGAATGAGTTCAGGGATTTGATTGTATATCTTAGTGAAATGCAAGTTGAAAGACTTGATGGTTTCACCATCCTTATAGGCGATGTTATTGTACTCCTGTAACTGCTCAGCTGGGCTTTTAGGTTGCCCATAGGTGGACCTGAACCAATACACTAACTCCTCCCAGGTAGACAGAATCTTAGGAGGAAGGTCAAAAAAATCGTTCGCATCCTTTCCTTCAAAGGAATTGACGAATAAGCGCATGCATGTATCGTTGTCATTGGCTCTTATGTTGTGACAAGCATTAGAAAATTCCATCAGGTGTGTGTTTGTGGTGAAAGTGTTATTTCTTGAAAACTTAGGAAGATTCTCTTTGAATTTAGGAAGTAGATGAGTAGCATGTGCTAGGTTAAGAGGAGAGGAAACTTGCCATGGTGTGGTTGTGGCGTCTTCTTCAAATCGGAAAAGCCCATACTTTTTAATGACTTTGGTGGGATTTGTGGTAGATTGGATAGGGATATGGTGGCTATATAAGCTACCAATCACTGACGAAGTTGAAGACTAAGAGGAGGAAGCACTTCCAATGCCACCAAAGCCACCACTAGATGACATCTTGTGGATGATAGGTGAGGGAGAGAAAGACAAACTGGATGAATCAAACAAATTTCTCCTTAGATCACTTGGTTGGATTGATAACACAATGTTCCTTCTTCCTATTTCAACAATAGGATTAATTTCAGGTGATAAGCCTCTTCTTCTTCTAGAAACACGAGAGTCTAAGGACATGAAATAAAGGCCAAAACTGAAGGAACAAGAAGGTTACTGCTGATTTCTAGGTTGTCTAGGTCTAGCTTCCCAACATTCTTGGGCATTAATATCGCGTTCAATTGCTTCCCATGAATGATTAATCTCAGCACGAGTATTGGTAGTGTCTAGAATGGTGTTGAACAAATTCAAATAAATGTTTTTCTGATCTTGATGACCAGGCTCAATATTGGGTTGCCTTGCAACATGTACAGTCATCAAGAAATGAAACAGTCAAAGATTCAATAACAAAAAAATAGATGTATTCGACGCTAATCAAGGATAAAAATTAACCAGAGAGATATTGAAGATCTCCACGATATGGTCTCCAAATAAATGTTGAGGAAAATATATGAAATGATCTTACTCAAGCATTTTCAGATCTTACATGGCTAAAACAAGATAGATGGGAATATCACCCTATGTTTATAGCCATCAAAAATGTTTATCATAATTCATAAGTATTGTTTACAAGTGCTTAGGATGACTTTTTATAAATAAAAGCTTGCTGAAAAATTCATTATTTATGTGTTTTTTTGAACATAACAGATGTTGAAATAGATATAGAGACGGAAGTAAAGACACCAAGTCGATAATCAAAACAGATGAGACATGAAGAAATCCTTTATTTCATTCCAATTCATCAAAGAATCGTTCTCTTTACAAAATTTCCTGAGGAAGTAATTTTGGATCAAAGTCAAACTTAGACGTCCCCGATGAAACTTACAAAAGGACTTCTAAGAGAAAACCAAAAAACTAAACTTTAAAAGCTAGATCATCTTGCCACAGATTCCTTCCCACTCGACTCTGCACAATAGCCTTTGTCAGTCATGAAATCTAATTCATAAACAGACAAGTCTACACCAACTATCAAAGATAGATCAACACCTCTAAAAAAAAAGTGTCTGAATGATGTAATTCAGCATTGAATCTTGTTGTCTACAATAAGACCCTGCTATCATAAAAAATAATTAGGCTTCTAATGAATTTAGGAATGAATGAAAACTGAATTATCTCAACAAAAAATCAAGAGAAAACCTTAGTCTGCTTCTCCTTCTATCCTCCTCTTGTTCCTCCCTTTCCTTTTTCCTTTAAGTAAATTAGAATTGGTTGAAGTAGTTGAACTACTTCATTACTTAAGTTAACTAAAACTCAACCAATTTTTTAGTTAGGCGCAAAGTAATAAATCATAATAAGGGTTTTTTTTTAAATAATAAGTAGTAGGTGGGACCCCTTGTGACTCCGTTTATCTTTTAACAATCATAACACAACTAGTTAATCAAACAAAACATCCCTCCTTGTGACTCCCATCATCACATTCATATTTGAAAATTTATCTCAGTAATAATTGAAGTTATTTCTAAAATATATTACCCATATATCCAAAAATAATGTGTTGTCCAAAATTTCAGAAGTCAACTGTTATCATCAATTTATAAATAAAAAACTTAAAATCCATATTTTCCACTCTAAGATGCAATATTTCCCTTGTTGTTGATGTCATCTTTTTATCTCTTTGAATTTACCTTAGGCTGTGTTGAGCCTTTAGGCCTAATCTCGCTGATCACATGAGAAAAATTGTCCCTCAAATGCCTGTGGGAGGACACAGATTTATCAGATCCATTGGAGGGTGAGGAAGGGCCATCAATGGATTTTCCTTTGTCAGGGGCATGGTGGGCCTTGGTTTTCAACCTTTTGCTTGCATGGGAAGACTGAAATGGTGAGTGGTCAGGGGCATCTTGGAAAATTTGATTGATAGGTGAGGGAGCAGGTAAAGACATGTTAGGCCAGCCATGATGTTGGGAGACTATCGGGTGGAAAATCTCTTCCCATCCGTCGTTTTCAGGAACTTCAATATGTAGTGAGACATGAGGAGGGACGGGAATACTAGGGACCTATGGGGCTTGGAAGGGAGTCATTTCGAGCCTAGGTTGGACCACTCCTTGAGCAATCCAATTAAAAAACCCAACTTTAAATAGTTGGCCTAACTCCTGTGAGTCTTCATCGAAGTGTATAGAGAATCTTAGCCTTCTAGGGCCCCTGTTCCAATTACCTCTTCCTCAGTTACCTCTGCCATGGCTACCTCTGCTAAAAAAACTCATTCCTGTATGCATAATTGATTAGAAAATAGTTTCTTTCACAACCATACATGACAACTCTTTTAAAATACGAAATAAAATTTGGCTCAACAACATATCAAACTCATGCAATCAAATCCATAGAAATTGTTTAATAGTTGTCAATGAGCAGGGGGTGAAAAAATGTTATGGGATATATGAGGGGTTTGTATTGAGTGAAAAATGTTAAAATGAGGGGGAAAAGATCATGATTACTGCTCGCAGAAAACAAAAAATCAACTGTAACGTAAACCAAAAATATATGTCACTGTAATCCATCCCTGCGCTCTTAAACTGTCATAATACAAAGTTTCCTTTAACTGTAATTAAATTTTAGGAACATGGAGTGGATAATGAATATGAGAAGGCCAGGGGATTGTAATTAGCGAAAAGTGAAATAATGGTAGGGGAAAAGAGTGAATATTGTTCGAGAAATCAATTAAGTAATCCATAAAACAATTTTGTATTTAAAACCACTATCCCAACACCAATTAACAATTATTGTGGTTAATTTAACTATTATTGTGTGTTAAACTTGCTCAATGTCCACATTTAAATCTTTAACACTTTTAATTAATCAAAGTGTTATCATGTTCAAAAACAATATGCCTTCCAAACAACCTGTATAAGAATTTTGTTTCTTCTCACTTCTTCCATTTAATATTAAAACAATTCCAATGAACACACAATCATTTGTTTCAACTCTGTTCAACATCAAAACCATCAACCACTATCCATAAATTATTTCCTCAAATCAAACACAGACACAAGTTCTTTTAAAAATGTGTCTGGTTCCATTCCTCTAACCAATTTAACAATTAAATTGCAATAAAACCATACTATCATAAAACTCGTGCCCATATCTGATGGTGCAATCAAATGATACGATGCATGATATCCATAAAACATACATAGTGGACAGCCAACCCACAACTATCAACACTTTGAATCGCAATAATCTTGATTTGGCAATTTAAACACACAGTAACAACCACCATCATTTCAATTTATAACACGAAGTAGGAACATACAGATCATCACATAACGCAAAGAAGCATACTCCCATTCAAACCATAAAACAATGTTGAGTTATCAATCCAACTGTCACAATAAAAGAATGCAGCGAATATACACCAATCATCATTTTTTATTGCAACTTTGTAATCAACCCGATCAACATAGATGAGCCCATAATCAAACCATTGTTAACACTACCCAAAAATTATAGCAGTCAACCAGATAACCGACAGAGTGTGACTGTTGATTTAATCAAAACCAAGCTCGGTACCAATGAATAAAAGAAAATATTCAAGCGTTCGTTGATCATTAAAACACGGGGAGACTGGAGTCGATCATATCAACAGCAGGTGAGAACCCTTCGAGACAATGTGGTGGAAACACAAGCCACATAATAACCTTTAACTCGTATGATAGGGTGACAGTTTGACCTCAAGCAAGAGATACTATGAACAAAGGAGCAGAGGTTCTTAACTGGCCAGTAAACAACACCGAGAACACGCAAGGCATAACCCTCATGGTTTTCCCCCAGAAAAAAACTAAATAATGCTGATATAAAAGCAGAGCCATGAAATAGAAACCAACCCTAAAGCAAGCCTCTTGGCATAATATCCATCATAACCAACTGCGCAGACACCAATAACATAAACGAGCCCCCAACCAGGTGGAAACGATATGTAGTGACCCAAGGTGGTTCAAAATCAAACACAACAACCCGATAACACCAAATATGACTAGGTATGGTTACAAGAACTATGTGGAGACGGCCAGCTAGTATGGACCAAATGAAACTCTCCAACAAAAACCCATAAGGGCAATAGAGATCCTTCATGGCTTCCACCACACAGAATAATCAATGAAATTGCAACTTCAACCATCAAATTCCCATTTGCAATGAATAACACACAAAAAACCATTCCAGAGAAACACCAAGAGTTTACATGGTTGTCGGCCTTAAGGAAAACACGGACCAATACATCACCAAGCCAATATTTATTTCATAACTAGAACGATTTCATGGATGGCGAAAAAAAAGCATACCTATAACCAAATGGCCTTAAAAATGCGAGCTTGGTCGAGCCGTCCCTTCCTCGCCTGAATATCAGAGCTTAACCATAGAGAAAAACAATTGAACAATATCCAAGCTAGAGTGATGGACAGTGGGGGAAGTATGGAGTGATGTGTAGTAAATGCACATTGCTTCCATCTTCTCCTCATTCAATTACGTAGTACACGCCAGCCAACCAACAATTAACCCATTCCATTAATCCATTGCATCAAAACAAACATCCATTGTTTCCAAATGTGCCACTCGATATCACATTAACCATTGCCAAACATACCATAATGTATATCAAATGTGCCTTCATATAACTCAATAACATCGTATAGCCACTAACATTGCTAGTTAGGACTAACATCAACCTTTTAAAATTTCAAATGCACATAGTGTAGCATAGTATATCATAGCATAGTTTCCTTTCTTAGATTTAATACATATTCCTCTTATATTTTGTTATAACTAACATGTGTCTTGTGCAGGTACAATATGTGACGAATCATGGCCACAATAACAATTCCATCGTGAATATAATCCATTCATACATAAAAATTAGAGCTTAGAGTAATTAAACTCACACATAGCATGCATTATCCATCTGCCATTATGTCGCAAATAAAACCAAGATTTCATCATCAATCATGTAGATCCCTGTAAGCAGTGTCAAACAACAGCATAAACATCAAATAAGAACCTCATATGATCCTCCAGTCTACAAGGGGGTCCTACCTACTAGTATTATATATATCATTAGCTTATAATAATAGGATTTAGCAATACTTTGTGGGAAAAATCCTCGTTGCAATTGTTATCGTCAACAGAGGGTAAATCCACATTTATTGTGTGGAAGCTTGCACCAAGGCGTAAGTTTGTTAAGCAGGTCATCAACATAACTTTTCCACCTCCTCTATCTCGGCCCCTTCTCACATTGTTCTTGCGATGTTGGATTTCATCACCAACTAGTGTGTTCATTGTGAGAAGGTTTTGTTTGTTTGCTTGCTTCCTAGATTTTTAGCATGTGTTGTTTATTTTACCTAGCGAGATCTACGTTGGATCTGTGTTTAATGGAATCAGTTCCCAGAATGACCAATGAAGCAACCCCTCCTTTGGGGGAACCTTTTGTTTTTCCTTCTTACAAAACATTTTTCCTCCTTACATCGCTACTTTGAGCCTTCCACTCACAATTGTATTACCAATATGGTTGTTTTCCACTCAGGTAATCCCAAATGCAGCTAGTGCTTTGGTTGTAAGCACTTCCCCCCAATAACATCAAACTCGTGTTAATCCTTCACCTTCTTCTCTAGTAATATATTCTTCTCCTCCTTCACTTGCAAGGTATTCTTCTATTTCATCTTCTTCACCGAGTGAAAGCTCTGAAGCTAGTAACCTACTGAATAAGAAGAAGAAGAAAAGGAAGATTAAGAAGAAGAAAAATAAGCAAGGGTCCAAACTTCCAACCACTGCCAGACATGTTGGACAAAAACCAGTTACTGATAATCGTGTTGGGAGTGTTGATGATGCCAATATCACCCAAGCAACCCTTAAGCCCAAGTACCCTTGCAGACTTTGTAAGGGTAGCCATCTTCTTAAGGATTTCCCTGGTCTATCCCAGGTTATCGAAGCATGGTCTATGCGCCCTCACCATCCCATGTCGTAAGTCTTTGAACAACATGTTGATGCTCTCTCGTCAACTAGTTAGGATACCGTTGGGAAGAAGAAAAGTAGAGTCAAGTTCCCATGTATGTTATGTGAAGGGATTCATACAACTCACCTTTTCCCTCGTATGGATGAAGCCTCAAAATTACTAGAAGACATGACCACTTCCTAGTCTCAAATTTCGGCTTCTTACCGCAGCCTTACTCTCAACCCACCTATAGTTGATTGAATGATCAATCTGGTCTCTTTGTCGATCAGTTCGGTTCATCAAGTAGTCAATATGGTCACATCCTTTGTTGAACCAGGTGACAAAGTGATTGATCTGATCTCCTCCTCGGTCGATCACATTCTCCCCTTAGAGAGTGAAACCCAATTGGTCGATCTATTTCCACCTATCAACCTCATTCTCCCCTTGGAGAATGAAAACCAAGTGGTCGATCTGATCTCATCAGCGGTCGATCCTATTCTCCTTCTATAGAGTAAACTCGATACTTCCCACATTTTTCTCATTAATACAGACTCTACCGTGTTGGGGATCATTCCTCATTCTCCCATGGAACCCCCTCCAAGTAATGAAGCTATCATTTTTTATTGGGGTGCGCTAAATGGACCTCGTCTACCCTCTCACATTTCTTTCAATATTACCATACATGTTTTTGGTCGGGACGTTCCTCAGACTCTAATAGATGAAGGTGTGTCCATTTTCCTCTATTACTTGGAAATATTTGGGTTATCCTCAGCTTGTGTCGGTTATGCAGAATCTATTATCTTTTAACAGAAGAACTAGTCATCCTTTAAGGACCCTTCCTCAGTTTCCCATAACTTTGGGAGGGAAAAATATCTTTATTGATGTTATGGTAATCTAAGACCCCTTGGATTTTCATTTACTCCTTGGGAGATATTATTTCTATGCCATGAAAGCTATCCTGTCCACTCTTTTTCATGTGATATCTTTCCCTCACGATGGAATAATTGTGACTATTGATCAACTTTCATTTGTTGGCCCTAACTTGACCATCAACTCAATGACCTCCCTAAATAGTTCTTATATGCAGAAGGTATCACCCCCGCCACAGGTCAATTATGTGGATTTGTCTCCCATGCCTTCAACTACCGATGAAGATGAGACTCTCATAGTAAACTCAGTCTCTTATGACTTAGATATGGTATTTGACATGGTGATCTCTTCGATAAGGATTTTAGAGATTGATCTCCTTATCCCTGTCACGACCCTCGACATGTGTTCCTTCCAGAGTGTGTTTCTTCCATCTAGTGAAGATATCTTGGAAACTATGACCGATTTTTTTCCCTTGACATGGTGTCCTTTCGGAGCATCGTCCTCTTGGAAGTCATGATCAAGAAGAGAGTGTTGAGCATGGTTTTCTGATTTCAAGATTGTTAAAAAATGAAACTAGATACAAGCATATTTCCTGTTTCTGCATCAAGCTCATTAAAAAATGAAATAGAGATATGGGGATTGAACCTGGATTCTCGATCATATTTCTTGTTCCTAGAATTCATGCTGAAGTTAAGTCGCTAGCTTCTTAAGATGGGGGATAAATACCAACTGGATTCTACGTTGGGAAGCCTTAAGCATAGTTTTCTCTGGTTGAAGCTTATATAAAAATGAAACCACCTATCTCAAGCATAGTTTCCTCTAGTTCAATCTTGTGTAAAAATGAAACCAACTCCAAGCATAGTCTTGGCTAGTTTTAAGCTTATGCAAAAATAAAATCTATCCCAAGCATAGTTTTTTTTTTTTTTTAAGCTTGCGTAAAAATGAAAACAATCCCAAGCTTAGTCTTTGCTCTTTCTCGTGCTCGTAACTGAGTAAAATTTTATCACTTTTTCGAACTCGTAAAGTTTATATGAAAAAGGAACCCCCTAGAGTTCCCTTTAATCTCTTTTCAAACTCTTTAAACTTGAAAATATTGCCAAGCGATCTTGTTATTTTCACGCTCATTAAATTATTTGAAGAAAGCATCTAATGAGTGGTAGTTTATCTCTTTTTCGGTCTCATCAGACTACTTTACAGAAAAATACATTTTTGAGTTTCCTTTAAGTGTTTTTTAGACTCTCTAAATATGAAAAACCACTGACTTTACTTTCTTTGGACTCGTAAAACAAACATCGAAAGGCCCATATGGGACCGAACCACTCCTTCGTAGGGTTCATTAAACATACTCTGAGGAAATCATCTAAATGATGAGATTATAGTTCAAGCATAGGTTATCCTCCTTAAGCTTGTGTAAAAATAAAGAGGTACTCACCAGAAATGGTGGGGGAAAATTGGGAAAGAAATGTATCTAAACCTATACTCTATGGAAGATTTGCTTTCGAACATGACACCTTTTCACTCGCTTTGTGTCTAGGTTGGAAAATTCGCTTGTCTCTTTATTATACTCTTTTATAAGATTACAATTTGGTCTATGGTCCCTGTTGTTGAGTCGGTGTTTCCAAGAAATTTTTCATGTCGTCAATATGTTCAAAGAGAAGTTCGACCCGAAAATCCTTCTATTTCGTCGGCCATTTTTGCAGTCCTTAATCCTTCTATTATGTCATCAATCCCTGAGTCAGTCCTGAATTACTTGTTACTTTTATCTACTTCAAATCTTGTTACCTGTTTTGTGTCATCGATGGGGGATACATTAAGGCCCTCTTGTGGCGAGTATTTTCATGTCGACTTCAACTCATTATCCAGGAATTAGACTTAGAAACTAATTGGTAACTTGGAACTTGCATGCCTCAATGGTAGGTTTCCTCGCTTTCAACATTGGGTTTTCATTATTGACCCCTGATCGAGAGATTTCGTCTAGTGTTCGACTTCATCCCATTAATTCATATTCGATGGATTGTACTAGAGTACCTTGGAGATCATTGACATCAATGGTGATTTCCTTCGCACTTGTTAATAGTATTCATTAGTGACCGGTAATCAAGTGGTTTCTACCATGTTCGACTTCAGCACATGTATTCACATGGTTAGATTTGTACTATAGAGTGGTGGAGATGAAGACCCTGAATATTTTCTAACTGGCTCAGGTTGCATTAGAGTATATTCAAATTGTTTTTTTCATAGAACCACCGTGTATGTCTCGTGGCTATGTTCAAATTTGAGTCTTTAACACATAGATCCACAATGTATTTTTGGTGGCTATGTTCAGATTTGGGTCATATTGTCATGGATCCACAATGTATGTTTGGTGTCCATGACCTGTCTTACTTGAGATGGATCTTTGCATGTTGGAATTTATGATTTGATTCATTTTTATTCTAAGCATGGGAATTCCTACCTCAGTGATGATATATTACTATACTTTATTTCCTTGTTTGTTGGCAGGTTTTCGACCGACGTTTTCCTTGTTCCCAACACACACTCGACAAAGTATTTCAGCTATCACTCTGTTCTAACTTCATACTTTGGGGGGCTCACTGTTACACATTATTTTCGTCACCCTTATGACCATTAATGATGTACACCTATCCTTTGCCTTTAGAAGGATCAATGGTCTGAATCCCTGAAGAAGAATGAAGACACATTTTCCCAGAAAGATGGAAATTATATTTTCCCTTGTAAAAACCTTATGAAGAGGGATCGTCACACCTTTCTCAATGTTAAGGGTGTGACGATATAGGATCATCGCAAGCTGCACCAGAGTGGCTTGCGACATTGTCACAGTTTGATCAGTGTTAAGGGTGCAACGATTTTCTGTACAAAGGAAAAAGAGAAGCTTCTCGATGCTTCTAGAATAGGAACTTCGAGAGTGAGGTGGCCTCCAATCAGTTTGGATCTGAGTCATATCCCTGTTCTCATGGGATCATCCTAACCTCATCACCCTATCCTTTTCATCTTATAAAAGGAGGCTAGTTCTCATTGGGAAAGTTAGCTTGGAAAGGGTTAATAGTTTTTTGGGTTAGCTTGGAGAATAGATTGAGAATTCTCGGTTGAAGGGCCTATGTTGGCTTTGAGATTTTCTTTGTCAAGATAGATTGTTGGTCTTAGAATCCTTGGAGCAGAAGTGTGTGGGAAGCAAGGAACTGTTGGAAGGAACTTGACAACATCAACGCGTCTGGTTGTATCTTTCTTCCACATTCTTTAATACAGGTATACTTTTTCTTTCCTATATGGACGTTATTTTTCCATATTGTATGATTCATTGATCACGTACATAATTTCATATTGAATAGACTATGTCATTCTTGTCTTTGTTGGCTTGTGCTTCTTTGCAGATACTTCTCCATAAGCCTTATGATGGATCTAGGATCACATTAGCAAGGTAAGGTCTACAACATTTAAAAGGTATGCTTTGGATCCTCTTCTTATTTGATATCTGAAATCTAAGAAAATTTTAGTGCACTGTTTGTTTTGTTCTAGTTTCGGGGTGAAACTAGGGAGATATGTTTGTGTCTGCACTTACCAATTTGTCTAATAACATGCATTCTGCAAGATATTCCGTCGATATCTTCTCATTTCCCTCCTATAAATCGTCATGTTCACCTCTGCCCTCCTGGCAGTCTACGATATGTCTGCTTGATCTCTCCCCCTCCTCATCACCGAGGGTTTCTCCAACTTTTGGCTCGCAAACGAAAACTATATCCTTTGTGGAACTAAGGATTTTAGCATGCCTCATCCACTTCCTCAATACCTGTCACTTCCTCCTAGCAACTATCTGTTGGGCATGCCAATTTTCTTTCTTCTTCATGAGCCACTCATACCTCCAAACTCCTTGGGATTCCTGCTACATCTTTAGAAACAAATTATCAAGATTTGCTCTTATCTCCTCGATCTCTTTGTCCATCTATGCTTTTCTCACCCGATGGAAATATTCTCCTCAACCTTGCCTCTGGCCTTCAATATTCATTCTCTCCTTCTGCCTCCAAGAACGCAATTGGTTCTTCTCCTTCAGCCCACTTGGTCGTCTGCTGACTGCTGCCCTCTGGAAAACAATCTTCATAGAGCATCACTACTATGTCTCCATCTTCTCCTTCGTGTTATATATAAAGAAAATCAGGCTCTGATACCACTTGATGCAGACCCCCACCCTTACCTGGGGTCAATGCGACCTCCCGGTCTAATATTGTTCAAAACTAAGGAGTTGAATTGGCTCTAGGAACCCTGTTGAGCCATAAAAATGTTTTACACAGGTCCTTTCCCCTTTTCCCTGCTCAAAAATGAAGTCTGAGAGGGCCCTTATACATCAATGAAGTCCTCCACGTGACTTCAGGATAAGAACCATGGGATAACCTCTTGTTACCTTTGAAAAATAAAATTCAGGCCCCTTAGCCCCTTTGCCCTTGGTGGGAACCCTCATATTACCATGGTTGTGTCCGGGCGCTTTAAATAATGCATGCTACTTCATCTCTTCGAAGCTCCGGGCTCCAAGATCTTCCACACCCTAAATTTCCAATCCCTCTTAACAAATAAGTGGGTGAAGTCCCAGATAGAAAAAAGGATCAACGGTTCACAATACCTACCATGATTGACGATGCACAGACAAATTCAGGATTTTGGGCTTTGACCGTTCTACCTGCTCCAATATGTTATACATCCGAAGAGTGGAACTCTAAAGTAGATCGGATGGCTCCCATTCTTACTTCAAATCAACGAATTATATCCAATTCGTAATTTCGGTCTTCGGGACATCCAGCAGAATTGCACCTCCAATTCCTTGGAGTGTCGAATTGGAGAACTTTTGAAGGCCAAAATATACAGTCTTCCACTCTCCAGCAACCAATCATGGAGATCCGCTTCGGGACTCTAGGCTTCAAGCCTCTAGGATTCCTCAACCCACATTACTCCATACCCAAATCTGCCAAACTTCCACATTCGGGCCTTCGGGAACTCTCACCTCACTGCACTCTACTTCCTCTGAAGCACTAGAATGTATAAGGGCCTCACATTCATCCACGTGTCCTCCTCTAATCGATGGTTCTGACCAAATCCAGAATTCAGAGCTCCAGAGAGATCGAACCCTTCTAAACCTAAACTCCTCTAAAATTTTGGTCTTTTGGACCTCCTCTGATCTGCTGACATGTGTTCCTCTCAAATGGGTGGTTGAGATGGACTCTAGCTCTTCGAAGTTCCACAAGTCCCCTCGACACTGCAGCTTTATTTATCTGGAGTACTGGACCTCTGAACTCTTGGATATTCTACCATGCATCCACTCAAATGGACGATCCATATCAGTTTCATCTCCCCAATACTTCAGGAGTCTTATAACCTTTTTCACCTTCTTCCTCCCATAGTACTTACCTTCTAGACCTCCAGATCTAGCACCATGTTTCTCCTCTCGGTCAATGGTGAGGATTGGCTCCCCTCTTTAGAGATTTGGAGGATTTAACCACTTCTTGCCTATGTTCTCACATACTTTCAATCCCACTGATATGCATCCCGGCTGATGGATGTTCCAAATTTTCTTCACGTCCCCGTGACTTCAGGAACCTCGTCTCCTTTGCACCCAAGCTCAAAAATATGTTGAATAGGCGAAGTCCAAAGGACTCTAGGGGTTAAACCTCGTGCAACTTACCTAGATCCGATGGTCGTTGCAGCTTGCACTCAGATCTAATGGTTGGGATCTATTCTCCCTTTGTGAGCGCTCCTCCTCCTATATGGACTGAATTATGATGGTCCATATGTGTTCCTACAACCGATCTAATGGAATTTGTATCTCCTCCTTCTATCTGCTACGCTTTCCTTCTGAATAAAATATTTCTCAAACTTTTTCAAAGGCTTTCCCTTTGATATTCTCTTTAGAAAGCCTAATTCCTCAGCCTATGGTGTACCTCCTGATCTTTCAAACTCTTACAAGGTTTTTGAAGGGACTTGGCCCTCTTCTCCTTCTCTAAATTTTTCTGCCCTTCTGGCAGCTCAACGTTCGTTCTCCTGAGCTCTATACTCGAAATTTATTTTGGTCTCTGGCACACTTCTCATTCCTGCCTTCATAGACGACCAACACTTGGTCGAGTTTTTCTTATGTGCACTCCCTGCACCAGACTCTACGTAGACTTGAACTATCTCTCCTGAGCTTGAAATTACTCAGACTCCTAAGGGATTCTTCCCTTTGTTCCTTCAATGAATCTTGTGTTCTCCTGGCACTTCTTTGCTTGTCCTCCTGAGCTTATGGACTTTTCTAACAGTCCTTAGTGCACTCCTTGCACTGGCTTTACCCTTGAGGATTTCTCAAAACTTGACTAAGTGTTGGCCCGATGCCTTGCATGGGTCTTCTGTGCACACTTGCACTACTTCTCTTCTGAGCTCAAAATAGCTTGGACTTCAAAGGGTTCAGTCCCTTTGTCTCTTCCTCTTCTTAACAAACAAGTCTAAAAATATTCTTCCCTTGCTCTCCTTGTGTGGCTCCTCAGAGTGTTCAACAACTATGATATGTCTTCCCTTCTGATATTTAAAGTTGTTCTGGTGTTCCCACCTAGAACGTTCTTCTATGAACTCAAAAAATAGTTCAAGTGCACTCCTTGTACTGACTTCACAAAGTTTTCACTAAATCTGGTGTGCACTCCTTGCACAATCCTAGAAGCCCAGAACACTCAGAAAACCACAGATAAATCATTTCTATCTAATTCTTGCAAAGGGAAAAGTGCTCATACTCTTAGCATGCATATAAAAACACAGTAAACACATTCAAATAAAACACATAGAAACCTCATGGGAAGGAAAAACTTCTCTTTGTATTAATCTGAATGTTAATTACAATGTGTACAAGGTTGGACTGCAACAGAGTCTTGAATTTTTCTCTCCTCTCCTCTCTTGAGCTCTCAAAATGTGCTCACTCCTAATCTTCCTAATGAATTTTGAAAACAATGATCTTTTACAAAGGAGGGGCTCTCGATTCTTCCTCCACCTACTCGGATTGAATTACATTGAATTGCCATCAATCTGAATCGGGCCTAAATATTCCTACGGTCAGCCATTAAAGGTGACTTCGCATGCAACCTGTACAAAGGCACATGGCTCGGCTTTGCTGAGCCTCCAAAAATTTAATTTCATTTAAATTTTAAATTTATGCCAAAATTTGAAAGGACTAGTGCATCCTTCTTTGGGATCCGCTCTCTCCTAGTGCACGGATGCGCTGGCTTGTTGGCGCTTTGTTGAGGTGGGGCAATGCTCTTGCATCATTTTCTTCATAAAAACAAACTCCCATTCCTTTGATAAAATATTTCTCTTCTTGAGTTATCCTTCTAGGCTCAGATCCAGTCAGCATATATATAAATTCCCTAAGGAATTTATCTTGAATGAGGTAGAAATGAAAAGGTGCTTTATGTTTCCAAAAAATAGGGTGCCATAATTGAACTAGTTCATTATCAAAATCTAAATTTTATCTTAGGGGAAACCCATTAAAATAAATTACAATAGGAAAATGTCAGGACCAAATACACAATCATAAAAAATATCTAGGCTTTTAAATAATTGGCCAACTGAGAAGAAACTTCATTTAAGATTACCTCGACCCAGTCGAAAATGTATTATGTTTTAAAAGAAAAATGTAATACATACAAAACTAACCTCGGAATGTGAGAAGTGAACTCTCTTCCCATTAAGCGTACGAACAACCATGAAAAATTATGGTATGGCTCAACCAATATGGATATTTCGATGGTTGAGAGGTCGAACGACATTTTTGCGGATGGAACCATAAAATCCTTTAGAAAATTCACTCCACCACCTTGAGAATCCATGAGGGAGACAGCTTCCAAAAGCCTAATAATTTTATTGGAACTAAGAAGTTGAAGCATTCTTTTAAATATCTTTTGAGTTAAAAAAATTGGGTTCTTTCCTTTGAGTGATACCCAAACTTATCTACTTTTGGGGTCGAAACAACAAGCACGCTAAGAAAATAGTTATGTGAGGTCAAAAAAATCAGGCATACAACCAACATTTTCCAAGCCTGTAGTCTAGATTTTATTATTTTATTTTGTTCAAGAGTTAAGCTCTGATACCACTAATATGTCGCAGACGAATGAATGTCTTTGTCTTGGTGGGTGAGAGAGTTAGTAGTATCTCCACAAAAGGGGTCTTTCCTTCTTCTAGTTGTCATATTCCTTATTCTTTCAATGCACTTTGATATACATGATACAATCACTTATGAATTATGGATCCCAAGCATGTTTAAAGGCTAAGTGCATGAATTACATATATTGAAACATCCTTTCCATACGTATAAATTATTTTAGAAATATGGAAAACATAAAATGGAAGTTATTCTAAAAATAAAGAGATTTATGGGAAAGTGAGATAATTAATTTACATTATTCCGAGATCACTTCCCTTTACCTCGCAAATCAAAATTCATTAATGTTCAATAAGTGACCTTTGAAGAATGTGAAAGGCACACGATGTTTGTAGAGATTTCACTAAGTATAGATAGAGATATATCAATCCTTATATCATTTGTAGTGCATAACTTCATGAGTGTGGAAGCATGAAGGTGCAGAGGTATGGTGGGTGCAGAGAGAGAGATATGAAAGTTGTGTGGGAGAGAAGTTTGTGCAAAGAGAGATATGAAAGTTGTGTGCGAGAGAATTTTGTGCAGAGAGAAGAGTGATGATGGATATTATGCACAATGGAAAGTTTAAAATAGAAAAATAAGGTTTGGATTGTGCGGGAGATGACTTGCACATGAAAATGTTTTGTGCAAAGTGTGAGGAAATTGTTATAGAAAAGGAATCTCTGCATGGGATAGGGAAACCTGCACAAATCAATAAAATAGATAAGTGTTGTGAAATTTCATTTGCAAGTATAAGTAAAGGAAAAATGGGTGGATAAGTGGATCTATGTATGGAAAAAAGTAAAATAAGGGGACACACGAAAATGGGTCAACAACTCTGCCAACTCTGACCAAAATCTTCGTCGTTATATGGAATATTATCAGTTGACTTCATCCATCTAGGTCATCGACCTTCCTAGTTCACATAATTTATTGGATGTTGAATTTCCTTTGCATGAATATATCCTTGAAGCCATGACTATGGATGATAGATCATGGAAGAGACGTATCATTGGTCATTCTTTCTTCAAAAATTAGACTAGTTAGAGGTTTACATGCAAAACCTTGGTTCATGTATAGATATCAAGTGGTGTCAGTACCCCACCTTAACACATGATGTGTATGAGGGGGTGGGGTGTTAGGGGGGCAAAATTTGGAAAACCTTCTCAATATTATATAGGCTCTTGGAATCTCCTTGAAGCATGACCCTTTTGATAACATATTTGTTGGAGCTAATTTTTCTTTTGAATGATTCAAACTTTATAGTTCTCTTTTCAAATAATTTTAGGGTGAATTTTCTAGGTCATATAGTGGAATGCTAATTCTTAACCTGATTGTGTCTGGGAATTCCTTTTCAGAATTCACCACTGAATTTTCCATTCCAATCCATATCGAAGACAAATGTCTCATATATTTACCATGTATTTATGGGAATCATCAAGGAGATATGATATCTCATGAGATTTCCAAATGGTTTGTCCATTTTCATTATGATAAATGTGTTAGTCCTTTTGTTTGGTCTGAAAGTGACTTGGTTGAGGTTCATTCCTGACACCATGGTATGTTAGGAGCATGGAATTTTGAACATATATGGCATGGCCCTTTCATGTTGAGCTGCACATTTCTAACAAGGGCTTATGAGTTCATCGATAAAGAAAGGAATCCTTGACCTGAGCCTCAATAGGGGCTCTACTTGAAGAAGTATTATGTGTAAGCAGCAATGTTGCACATTAATTTGTACCAAATTGTATTTTAAGGGTTTTTGTTTTCAGGGTTTTGTTTTCCAAAGAATGACTTGTTATCAAAGGTTCATATTGGATATATTAACTTTTGTAACAATGTTTTTGATCATGTATACAAGACTTTCAAGACATTTTCTTCCACACTTTTTGGTGATCTTCATTGAAATTTGAGGTATGTGTTTCAATATAGCATATAGATATAGCAATACATTTTTCCATGCATTTTGACATTACATTATTAATCATCCCTTTTGTTGACATTATGTCTTAGGTTCAATCCCACTAGGTTGAGACATTAGCCTCTCTTTTTTGTCGCACATCATAACTTGTGTGATAGAGCCTTTTCAGCATGGTCACTCTAGTTAGCACATGCCTGCCATTTTGGTGTCCATGCTAAAGTTATTTATAGGATTGGGAGCCTTCTTATCCCTACCATTACTTTACATTAAATGCCCATGACTTCTTCCCAATATTTTTCTAGCCATTCCTTATGGGGTTCCCACATTTATGTTTTGATTTGAATCGTTGCATTGAATACAAATAGTTTCACTTTTGAGCCTAATTCCAACTACAATTTTCCATTGACGCTTATTTCTTATGCATTCTATTCAATCAATTTCCTTTACATCTATTGATTTTTCATTTTGAAAACATATCCCTAGAGGAATCATGTTGATGAGTGTCCATATCCTTCACATCCCCCCTTTTTTTCGCATATATATGTTACGTGTTCTTGGAATGTAGTTTATTTCCTTGCGACACTCATTTTCTCCATTGTATTATGGAATTATTTTATCCTCTTCATGATTTTTTGATATGAAAAAGACACAAAAAATCAAATCTTTCAAAAAAAAAAAAAAGAGGAGATAAAGAACTAATATCTTTACTTATTTTATCCTCTTCATGATTTTTTGATATGAAAAAGACACAAAAAATCAAATATTTCAAAAAAAAAAGAGGAGATAAAGAACTAAGATCTTTACTTTTGTATTTAGTGGAAACATTTTCAATTATGTCACCCTTGAACAAAGCACCAAGTTTGGAGTTGTTTTTTTTATAAGTTGGGTTTCAGTATTTCCTTAGGATCCAAACCATGATTCTTGAGTTTTAATCCTAAGATGGTTACTCTTCTAATCACTATGGATAATTTATTGATGCATCTTGCATTGCGAATTTATCATTATTCCTTCTTGCATCAAATTCTTCACAACTCACCATTATGTCATGCTTATGTTCAAAGGTCGTCTTTAGCTTATGTTTACCATTCCTCAAAATTCTTGACCATCCATGTTGACCTTCCCTATTGTCAAGTTGTTATCATTTGCATCATTATTAGTATTCTTTACTCATGATATTGTGCAAGTTCCTCATTGATTTCTCATTATCGAGTCATCTCTTATCGACTAAAACACATTTCTCTGAGAGATTGAGATGGAGTTGATAGCACCCTAGGCCTATTTCCATAATTGGTAGGATACCTTGCACTCAACCAATGAAATTTGATTAATAGTTGATTATTGATTGATTTCCCATGTTTTTAATAACAATCCCTCTATTCATATATCTGGATTTGTGTTGTACCTTGGTTTCCATTTTCATCATTAGTGGAATTGTTCACCATTATTAGCACCTTTCATAACATTTGTTTCTCAAAGGGTCATTTTTGTGCATTATTTTCATTTGTTGCATGCGGGAAATGTACTCAGTGTTGTGTTCTTAAAGACTTTGTCCAATACCTTCAAATCATTTTCTTGATGTTTTCTCATGTTGGATGATGGGGAGTGCTTTAATTCCCTCCTTCTAGAGGATATCTTCCCATAAACATTGTCTCATTTTCTTTGGAAATGGGATTTAGAGACTTTATAGAACCTTAGGGCTTACATTCATCAATGGTAGGTTCCCTCACTATTGATAGTGGGAATACATCAATGTCCCTCAATTGATAGTTTCTACAAGTGTTCGAAAACAACATATCTATTCACACTTTATAGATTGTACTATGTACCTTGACTCCCATTATCATTTTCAATGGGTTTCCCCACATTTGTTAATGGTATACATCAATGACTAGTAATCAAAAGGTTTCTCCCATCTTCAACTTTGACTCATTTATTCACATGGTGTAGGTTTGTACCTTTAGTGGATTTGGAATGAAGACCTTGTCTTCTAGTAACATTCTCTTTACATTGTTTCCCGAGTTTCATAAATAGTACCACCTTACCTCTCTGATGTTTGTACTTTTTGGAAATAAATTTTTACACCTTACAGTTCCAATTGTTTTTCTTGACGTACACTAAGACATAGATCCACTTTGTATTTTCTCATGGCTATGATCTAAATTTGACATGAATCCATCATGTATCTTGTGTGTGGCCATGATTTCTCCATTTTATATACTTCATGGATCTACATTGTACTTGATTTGGTAGCCATGTATTTTCACATTCTAGCATGGGTATTTCTGCATTATGGAAGAGAGTCATATGATAATTTGGTTTTTGTTGTAGTTACTTTTCTCATCTGAAGTTTTTCAGACTCTACTTGGTTCCACTTAGCATCTTTCCTGATTGTTTTATAATGTGTTTCAACCATCAACTTCCTTTTTGACTTCATACAAAAGGGAACATATATTATAGCATTATTTGGCACCATCATGTGTCTAATGCTCAAATGGCCTTCATACTAATGAATTGCATCACTTCTCATCTTAAAGCATGTTAAAAATGGTTTTTTTCCATCCACACACACTTTTCCTTCACAAAAGGTGTATGCATGCACTCATTTCCTTCACAAAAAGGGGTGTGTACCTTGAACAATGGGGAAAACATAATAAATGCTCAAAAACCACATGCTCCCAAGTGTGGTTTGTGGGATGTGAACACATGTACCTCCCTAAAACGTGTTACCAACTACCTCAACCAATGCATATGACTATAAAATTTCACCTATGTTAGAGAAAGGAGCAACTAGTAGAGCTACCATATGGGCACCCTCATGCTGAAAGTCAAAGGTGATTGTAAATATGAGTTTTTATGACCTTCTTGTCCATAAAAACCTATCTTTCTGAGTTGTGGCTTCTTCCCTTGGATGTGAGGCTTAAAAATTTCTAGTTTTCCTCAATCCTTTTTCTTGGAGAGAAATTGAAGTCCAAAAGTTGTCTTAAGTGGCCTACGATTAGAGAAACTTGGATGACGGTTAGAAAGGTGTCAATAAAAAGATATCAGTTATATTTGTATTCTATTGTTATCATTAATAAAAAGGAATATCTTTATTATCCCCCCCATTAAAAAAAATTCAAATGTTCTTCTTTAATCATTGAGTTTAATTCATATTTGGATGTGTGAAATGACTTACCTGATTAGTCAATTAAAGTTATTTATTTTCATACTTGGTTTTTATAATTGATTTCATTGAGAAAGTTTATTGTTTATTTATGTAGGTTTGAACCCTTGTATTGGATTGTTGACAAGAATAGTGGGATTAGCATATGTTATTCATCTCAAGGAAACCACATGAACAAGGTACACAATTTATCCAATTGAAATTTAGTTATTATAAGTAGTTAAAGTCTAACTTTGGGAAAATAAAATATGTTACTCTTCGAACCACTCTATGATAGTTTGACCCTAGCTATTAGGGTGTTTTTATCTGCAACAAATGGATTGTATTTCCCATCTATAATTTTTTTTAGATAAATGGTTCAGCTCCAAAATTATTTACCCCCACAAGATGGTTAAGGCATGGTTTCCCACTATCCTCTGGTTTATTCCTCTTGATGTAGAAGGCTTAAGTATAGCTATACTAGAAGCAAGGAGAATAGGGTACATCGAAGGGATAAAGATAGGCATGACTATCTCATTAACACATTTATTATTTTTTGGTGACGTGTTTTGTTTAGTGATGGATATCTTACCTGGAACAAACTAAATGAGATTCTATGTAGCTATGTATTGCTACAAGAATGTAATTAAATATGCTAAAACTAGAATTTCAGTCAATAGATTAGAGGAGGAACATGAAATACTATCACAACATGCATTTTGATATCAAAAGAGTGATCTATAGTCAGGGATAATATGTTTTGGGTTTGTATTGAAACCAAATAAATAGGGGGTAAAAGACTATTGTTAAAATAGACAAAATGGTGAACACATGATGCAATAAATGGCTATTCTTGGGAGGAAGGTTAATCCGAGTAAGATAAGTACGTGAAGAAAACCAGGTTCTTGGAATTCTTTGAATTATATTCTACTAGGAGAACATGAAAAAAATAGGAGGAAAGTATTCAAATTTCTATGAACTAGAAATAAGGAAAAGGATGTCATCTCACGGGTTGAATGGATCTACATTGCAAAGCCAAATGAGGAAAGCAGATGAGTTTTAAAAAATATAAATTTATTTGGGAAACTACTAGCTACAAAAAGTGTGTGGAGATTAATCTTAGAGGAAACCTTGTGGAAGAAAATATTTTTTCAAAAGTATATAGAACTTCTAACTATCATTGACTAGATAAGGAAGCTAAACAAAAAATTCATCATTACTTCAATAGTTCGGAAGGCACTAGTGCAAGCCTTTCCATTTGTAGGTATCTGGATAGCATGGAAGATTGGTAATGGGGAACATATGAGATTAGGGATTGATCTATGACTACCCAGGGAATTCAACTTTCAAGGAATTCAACACTTTTTGGTGGAAAACATATTCATTCTTTTCGATGTGCTATACAAATTTTCTTAGTCTTCAAATGGCTCAAGAAGCTAGATAATATTAAAAAGACAAAGTTCATAACAAAGGTGTTGATGTGACCCAAGGCCATATATGGGGTTAGATGTATATCTAATAAAGTAAATGCATATGTAAGATTGATCAGCCTAATAAAAAGTTCAGATGAGAAAAAAAAATGAAAAAAAAAATATATATATATATATATATATATATAATTGGAAGGAAAAACATTATATGAATGTATTAGGGGTTATTTGGAATATATTTTTATATTCTATAAGAGCTACCCCTTAAAGATGATATTTTGAGAGAGCAATACAAGGATACCATATTTATGTGGGGTTGGGGGCATATTATATCTTTCAAAAATGAATTTTATAAAATACAATGCATGTCTTAAACTAGCATCAATAATTTCAATGAAATGGTGGTTTTGAAGTTGCTTTAAAAACTGTCAAAATAATAATAATAATAATAATAAAATAATGTTACAAATATGTGAGTGTGAGAAAGATTCAATGATAATCATTAACTAGATAAAGGGTATATATAAGATGGAAAGCTTGATCATGCCACCAATTTTCAACCAATTAAAAAAATGGAAGCATTGCTCACTATAATCTCTTAAATATGTGTACATAGAATTAAACACTATAACATACAAATTATCGAAAGAGGACCCAAAGGTTGCATACGGGTAGTGGGAGTAGATTGAATACAAAGATGGTACCTCATTGTCATTAATTTTCATGTAATTATCCTTAACATAACTTATGTTATATTGAAGGATATTGTCTCAACTCTTCTTAAACTCGTGTCATTTTTTTCTAATAAGGATGAACTGAACACACACATTTTTATATTAATGTTGGTTGGCTCTTTTTCATGTTCAGGGGGATATGTCTCTTAAAGACCAGGATTGAAGTCTAAATACTGTATACATATACAAGATGGCATATCTCTTTCAAATAGAAATTATGACTTTTATGACTTTTTTCAATGAGAAAATATATATGATTTTGTATATTTTTTCATTGATATTGATCCTAAATATTGTATACATATACAAGATGTCATATCTCTTTTGAATAGAAATTATGACTTTTTGCAATGAGAAAAATATACATGATCTCGTATATTTTTTTTATTGATATTTGATTATTATTATATCGTGTTGAAAAATAACGAATAAAAATATTTAATACAATATTTACACAAATTAATAATTAATAGTTATAATAACTTATTAATATTTAATAAATTATTTATATTTTTAAAAAATTATCATTAATAATAATGAATATTAATAATAATGAATATTAATAATATTATAAAAACTAATATATACAAGATGTCATATTTCTTTGAAATAAAAATTATGACTTTTTTCAATGAGAAAAATATACATGATCTTGTATATTTTTTTATTAATGTTTGATCAACATAAATACTGTGTTTAAAAAAAAAAATGATTAAAAATATTTAATATAATATTTATATTTATATAAATTAATAATTAATAGTTATAATGACTTATTAATATTTAGTAAATTATTTATATTTCTAAAAATTCATAGTTAATAATAATGAATATCAATAATATATATTATTATAAAAACTAAGTTAAAAAGTGGATAAATTTAGCTATTTTTCTATGATATTTCTTTTTAAATTGTCAAAAGTTATACCTCCATTTAAGTAATGAAGATTTTGATAAAAAAAAAAATTCCTTAGATATTTTATTCCATTTTAAAAAGACTTATATTATCAAAAATTTCAATAAAATGAACAAATCAATTTTTTTTCTTGTTAAAAATCAAAAAAAAAATAAACAAAGAAACAAAACCTCAATGGAATCATTGAGTTTGTCTACTTTTAATTTCCTTTTTTATAAAAATTATTAAACTAATAACAATAATAATTATATAGTAATTAAGTACTAAATTATGGATATAAATAATGTTTCCCTATATTTAAAATATGATTTAAAATATGTGTAGTTAAATCCCAATCCTTTATAAAATGATTAAATTTGAATTTATTAGTAAATTTATTCATGTTAGAAGGATTGCTATTATATTGTTTTAATCATTTTTCCATAAACAATTATGTGTGGATATTTTTATATTAGGTTTTAATTTCAAAATATTTATAATATTATTGATTTTTATAATTTCTCATGTTATCAAAATTATTAAAAGTTATGAAAGTTTTTGGCATCATATAAATCTAGGTTAAATATCATTTTTTTTATTCAAATTGCATTTCTAAATGTATAAATAGATTCAACTTGTTGAAAAACCCCTCATATTACACAAATTTAACTATTCAAATATACAACTCCAACAATAATTTCGAATAAAATTAAAGTAATAATATAACTTAAAAAAAAAAATTGTAAAACTTAATCCAAATTTATTAATTATTTTAAAAAAATAATATTTTAAAATGTTAAATTAAATAATTCTAAACACATAATATATTATACTAAAATAATACATATATTTTCTCCATATCCAACTTAATCCAAATTTATTAATTGTTTAAAAAAATTAAATATTTTAAAATGTTAAATTAAATAATTCTAAACACATAATATATTATACTAAAATTATATTTTTTTTTTTATTTACCTCACAAAAGTCATCTTTTTATATTTATTTTTTCTTATTCTTTTAAAATAATAAATAAAAAATAATTATTTTTAAAAAACATATTTTATTGAAAAGTAAAACTATGTTCAATTATTCTAATAAAGTATTGGAACATAATGTCTATTTCAAATAATACCGACACATTTCTAATCTCTAAAAAAAAACAAAAGAAAAGGCAACATAAATCCTATATACATTCAACTTAAGATTGTCATTACCATTTGATATGGAAGCCAAAAAAATCCATAGTGTTGTCGGTGGTCTAATAGAAGGGATGACCACACACCTCAAATCAACATAACCATCACATAATAAAGAATTAATAATGCAATTGAGTCATTCTTATATGTTTTCTTTATCTATCATTTTTAGTATTACAAGATCACTAAATTGTTGGAATATTCACCAATGAGAGGGGTGAATTAGTATTGAGTACGTTTTACCATTTTTAACCACAACATTAATTTAACATTAATTATACAGTTTGAGTGGGTCTAATGGTTAAGAACATGTGTTTCCTCTTAAAAGGTCACAGGTTCAAATCCAGAGGGGGTAGGGTATGTATACCTTCGTAGACTTTACCAGTCAAATCATTGGGCGGAGGGAGGTCCCTTGTCCCACAAACAAGAGGGTCTCATACACCAATTTGGTGTGTTGGCTTGGCCGTGACCTTAAAAATAGATTATTATTATTATTATTATTATTATTATTATTATTATTATTATTATTATTATTATTATTCACCTATAATTGCATTTAACATGTCATAAACATATAACCATAAATAGTACCATTCAACATTGCATCACATCATACACAATGCACAATGGATTTTTACGTGGAAGCCCAAATGGGAGAAAACCACAAAATGTTTTCTTATATATAAGAAGATTGCATTCATAGGAAGCACCAACTTCCAAAATTCTACAGCATTAACTAGAAGGAGGCTCCATCCCTCGGTTTACAAGCTCCAACATGAAGGAACCTATAACTCCCTAACTTCTCCAGCTCCAACTGGAAGGAGGATCCAACCCCCTGATTTACAGGCCCTAACCTAAAGGAAGCTCCAACTCCCTACATTATCCATTACCAACTAGAAGGAGGCTCCAACCCCCCGATTTAGAGGATTCAACCTGAAGGAAGCTCCAACTCCCTGTATTCTCCATCTCCAACCGGAAGGAGGCTATGACCCCCTTTCCTTGTCATTTTCTTCCTCCCTGAAATATAAATGGAGACTCAACCTGTCATTGTCACTATCATTGTCACTGTCACTGATACTATCATTGATAATGCCATTGTCATTGATACATCATCATCATCAAAACTCAACCTATCATTGTCACTGATACTGATACATTTCTATCATCGAAATGGATACACCGTCATTATCATCAAAACTAGCTCACCACATAAATCCAAGATCACCAAAATACCTCCAAACCATATGGCCAAAATCAACGAGACATGCCTCTATCCATGTGCCAAAATATGCATCAAACATGTACCAAAATCACCAAGAAATGTACCTCATACATGTGACAAAGATATGCCTCAAACCATGTATCAAAGATGTGCCTCAAGCATGTGCCAACATCACTAAGATATGCCTCAGATAATATACCAAATATATGCCTCAAATAATATACCAAAGATGTGCCTCAAGCATGTGCCAACGTCACAAAGATATGCCTCAGACAATATACCAAAGATATGCCTCAAACATGTGCCATAACATCACCAAGATGTGCCTCAACATGTACCAACATCACCAAGAAATGCCTTAAGCATGTACCATAACATCACCAAGATATACCTCAACATGTACCAACATTACTAAGACATGCCTCAAGCATGTGCCATAACATCACCAAGATATAACCCTCAAAATATGCATATAGACATACCTTTAATCATGAAGATAACCTGTTGCATGAGATCTCAGACTACCATACCTTCCTCATATTGTTCATCAAGACACAAGCATCTTCTTCAACCGTTACCTCAGTCTCGCGAGACAGAAATTGGGCAACTAGGATGCCTCGCATGATGCTACCAAGATAACCAGTGGGGGCCTCGCGGGAAACCCTGCACTTGATCTGTGGGGGTCTGCTCAATTAGGATTTTTCATAAACCCTTCTCCCACCTATGGCTTTGAGACTTCTCCTTCACACTTCTTCGCTACCTCAAATTCACTGCCTCAGGTTCACTTAAGAGATCACATACTTGGTTGGTTGGTTGGTTAGAATGAGAGGCTTATTGATGTGTATTTATACTATTTCAAGTAACTCTTTTACTTAATTTTAGAGCCAACCTGTAACTTTTGTTTGCAACAAATTTTCTCCTTTAATTAATTTTGGGGACGACTTGTAACATCTTGTCCTTAAATCCATGACTTCTTGACCATACTCTGGGGCTTCATCTTTAAGAGGGAATAACTTCTCAACCGTGAGGAACCACGTGGCATTCCACCTATCGTTGGAAACAACATGACTAGGATTATCCATTTATGAGGGTTTCACATGTATTTCAAATGTCCTTCATCTTATTTTTCCTAAAACAACTTTTGGATTTATGACTATACCTCCAGGGATTCTTAACCACTCAATCACTTACCCATATTTCCAGGGATTCTTGTAGACTTCTTCAAAGCGATTTCCCGTGAGGGCCATGCTTAAAGCTACACCATAAGGGGACCGCTTTGGAGACTTCCTCAAATACACCCATTACTTCTAGAGACTTCCAAACTTGCTTCGAGGCTTCTTCTAAGGTTGACATCAATGACAACCAACTTTCCAACATTGACATCAATGAAAACTAACTTTCCAGCATAAACAAATTGATTACATTGTTCAAGATCATATGCCCCATTCTTACTTTTTAATTCTCACTCTCTAACACGCCTTGGTTGAGCCACTACTTTATATTTATGAGACTCATAATTCCCTATGGTTGTTGATGTCACTTTTACTCTTGCCTTAATCTATAAGGTGTTAGTGTGGTGTTGTACAATACACAATGGACACTAATGAAATTCGTTGTCTTTGAGAAGAGACGCATGACTATTATGATTCACAAAAGTGCCCCTAATAAGAGGTGAAGAAATCATTTTATTACAATATGTAACAAAATATCTAAAAAGATAAAAAGAAAAGTTGGAAAGGGAGAAGCAGAGAGGCAAGGGCCTCAAGAAGTTGACTTGGAACGTCCACTTCCCATAACTTTCACATAAAAACTTGTTTTTCACATATGATATGTTGTTAGAAACCTCTCAAGAAACTCTATGACATGGAAAGGAAAGTTGATTCCTTTCCTTATTGTTTAGATGTCATAAAATGCTATATAAAAAAGACACAAAACATGTTTTTGAAGTTTAAGACTAGAAATTGCCTAATTTCAAACTCTATTTGAAATGTTTTTATGAACAACTTAAATTATTATCTAAATCACATGTACACCAAACATGTTTAATTACTCATGTGCCATTTCAAGAGGAAGGATGTGATTTTGTTTCGTTTCAACCTCCTTGAAATGATAGAACTTCATAATCTCACATGTTCCCTCAAATAAACCTAATAAAACTCATTCACATGAATTCTTATACTTCTTTATAAACCCTTGTGAAGCTTCAATTAACTCTCATCAACCCTTCTTGACCATACTTCGGGGCTTCACCTTTAAGAGGGAATAACTTTTCAACCGTGAGGAACCACGTGGCATTCCACCTACCGTTGGAAACAACATGACTAGGATTATCCATTTATGAGGGTTTCACATGTATTTCAAATGTCCTTCATCTTATTTTTCCTAAAACAACTTTTGGCTTTATGACCATACCTCCGGGGATTCTTAACCACTCAATCACTTAGCCATATTTCCAGGGCTTCTTGTAGACTTCTTCAAAGCGTTTTCCCATGAGGGACATGCTTAAAGCTACACCTTAAGGGGACCACTTTGGAGACTTCTTCAAATACACCCATTACTTCTAGAGACTTTCAAACTTGCTTCGGGGCCTCTTCTAGGGTTGACATCAATGACAACCAACTTTCCAACATTGACATCAATGAAAACTAACTTTCCAGCATAAACAAATTGATTACATTGTTCAAGATCATATGCCCCATTCTTACTTTTTAATTCTCACTCTCTAACACACCTTGGTCGAGCCACTACTTTATATTGAGACTCATAATTCCCTATGGTTGTTGATGTCACTTTTACTCTTGCCTTAATTTATAAGGTGTTAGTGTGGTGTTGTACAATACATAATGGCCACTAATGAAATTCGTTGTCTTTGAGAAGAGAAGCATGACTATTATCATTCACAAAAATGCCCCTAATAAGAGGTGAAGAAATCATTTTATTACAATATGTAACAAAATATCTAAAAAGATAAAAAAGAAAAGTTGGAAAGGGAGAGGCAGAGAGGCAAGGGCCTCAAGAAGTTGAGTTGGAACGTCAACTTCCCATAACTTTCACATAAAAACTTGTTTTTCACATATCATATGTTGTTAGAAACCTCTCAATAAGCTTTATGACATGGAAAGGAAAGTTGATTCCTTTCCTTATTGTTTAGATGTCATAAAATGCTATATAAAAAAGACACAAAACATGGTTTAGAAGTTTAAGACTAGAAATTGCCTAATTTCAAACTCTATTTGAAATGTTTTTATGAACAACTTAAATTATTATTTAAATCACATATACACCAAACATGTTTAATTACTCATATGCCATTTCAAGAGGAATGATGTGATTTTGTTTCCTTTCAACCTCCTTCAAATGATAGAACTTCATAATCTCACATGTTTCCTCAAATAAACCTAATAAAACTCATCACATGAGTTCTTATACTTCTTTAACCCTTGTGAAGCTTCAATTAACTCTCATCAACCCTTCTACCTCAATTCAATCTAATCCTTCAAAATATTCCTATCGTGATGAATGTGTTTCCCCACCCCAAGTTTGCATCTTCCCAAGGACATAATTACACCACAAGTAATCTCTAGTAAGCACATTGGTAGCAATGAGGCATATCTGATTTTAATTTGCTCAATCTTTTATCAGGGTTCTCCATCAAGTTTGTGAAGGGATGAAACTATGAACCTGCATCTCATACCTTTCACCAATCAAACGCTCTTCTCTCCAAGAATATTGAAGTGGTTAGAGATTCTTTCTCAGCTAAGAAATAAACAACTTTAATTCCAAAAATTCCCATCGTACTTTGGAGTTGATGTGATCTTGATGAGAGAATCTTACTAATCTAAGAAATAATCAACTTTAATTCCAAAAATCCCCCTGGTACTTTGGAGTTGATGTCATATTGTCCTCTGCACATGCGCTTGTATGAACACTAGGGAGCAGGATTGGACTTGACATGGGTGATCATTATAAGGCAAGCATAGCTCCTCAATCTTAGAATATATGATATTTGCAAGTGACACAAAATGTTTTCATCATGTTCATGCATTCTTCAAGGCAGAGACAGCATCAAGTTCTGTATCCATTCATTGAAGAACAAGTGTTGGCAGCAAACATAACCAAGAACCTCCAACATTTCCCATCAAACCAATGGCTCACGCAGTGGAGTGAAGGGGGGATCGGTCCATTGGGCCATTGTGGCCTCCACTACTTTATATTTATCGGGCTCATCAATCCCCATGAGAATAGATGCCACCTTTTTCTCCCCCTCATGTGCCGGGAGACGATTGGCCATCTATCAGATCTCAGGAATCCCATGCCATCGTCTTTCTTAAATCATGGAGGACACGAGTAAGCATCTGGTGGTATTTGATTTCGGGCATTTTTTTTAAACACCCACACCATATTTATTCGGATGAATGTGATATTTTATGTTGTGTAATACTGAATTCTGTTGTGGCGATCATAATGCCTGGCTGCTTCGTGATAATGAGGAGAAGATGCAGGAGGAGACGTGTTGCAGACGAGAACATGGTGAACAGCAACAATGGCAATGGCAGTAGGGGATATTCAGGTGGTTTCAGCTACTTATGGTCGCTCTGCAAGGCTTTTCTTATTACTAATGACACTCAGCCTTCCACAAACACTGGGGAAGAAGACGATGGAGGAGGAATCAGAAGAGAAATATATGGAGACAACACCAGAAATATATGGTTTGCCAACGATCCTGCCATAGCAGAGAGGAACTACCTCGCTGTTCAGAGCAGCATGAGATACGCTATTTCCATGTGAACTTCATCGACTGAGCTGTAATATAATTCCAGCAATAGCAATAAATTAAGAACGCAGAGAATCATACAGCATGTAGGACACCATAACAATCACGGTTCATGAATGCTGTCGTTCTCTTCAATCTTTACTATGTAAGTAAATTTTGCAGTAATGTTTTTCTTTTGGTTTTGGTATCATGTTTTAGTTACAGTGATACTTTTACATGATCTTAGAGTTCTCTAAGATAACCTCCTTATACCTCGCTACTGAAATGGGGTTGCCCTAATTGCTACAACAATAAGTTTGAATAGGTTTTGCCAAAGCAAGAACGAGCTAACGTCGTTTTCATATTGTGGGGGGAATCCTCTTCCAATACTCCCAGCCAAGGCACTGTGACAGGGCTTTCAAATTCTGGGTTTCAGAGGTCATATCTCCATGATAACAACTAAATAAGCTTTTTTTTTCAAAATCAAATAAAATACATGCATGTGTGCAATAATTAAAATGTGGTATAATTATATAAGCATGGTTTCACACACATACATTTGTAATAATTAAATGTTCATAACTAAAATCGAGCATATTCACACACATCATAGGTTTCATGATAGAGAATAGCATAAATTTTGAGTATCCATAACAATGATAAGGAACTTATCTTTTAATTGAAGAAATTCCAAGATACTAGGTGTGTCAAATTAGTTTTCTGTCCAACAATATGTATCCAATGCAGATATTATCATTAAGTTAGGCTAAGCAGCCATATGGCAAAGGGAACAAGCTACATGCTTCTATCGTCCAAGGGAACAAGCTACATGCTTCTATCGTCCAACCCATCTGCTTTCATACATATGTAATCAATCTACACACTACAAAGCATCTCATCTAACCATCAAACAATCAAGGCACTCTCTTCCACTACCCCACACAACACAAGGTAGATCTTCAATCTCTCTACTTAAGTGTCTCTCAAAGATATTTTTCTTTCCAATACTATTCAATGTGGGTAGAAAGAACCCAATATGTTGTATGCATTTAATATTATCCTACAAGACTAATACTTGGTTTTCAAGCATCCAAAGATCAACAAATGCATATTAGGTGAATGGTTCCTAACTTGCCCAATGTCTATCCTCACTTACAACCAACTATATTTCATCAAAGATCTGCAATTTCCTCTGCATAGTATTGATTTTGGTTAATTTCTAGATTGGTAATGGTTAGCAATAGAGAACATAGAATGAGTAGTGTGGGGCATGAATGTGAGAATGGTGGAATGAATGCTATATGGAATGAAAATGAGAGGGCCACAGAAAATGATAATTGGCATTAATCTTGATAGGAAGAATGTAGGACTCTTACACATCAACTATAAATTAGATTATGTGAGAGTTTTTAGGGAGAGATGAGGATTAGAAGAAAACAATTGTATGAATATCTCTTCAATAATGTATAAAATGCTGAAGTATCATATGCACATGTTTTAACTTTGTATTCTTACATCTATTCATTTTTTCTCATGGTATCACAACAAGACAAAGCTTAGCTCCCTCATAGGAGAGTCTAGAAAAATGAGAGTCTAAAATGTAATACTTTTAGGATAGAGTAGTAGTGTAGATAACATATAGGGTAGAGTATAGTTCTTTGAGTAGAACGTAACTTGAAGAGAGAGAGAGAGTTTTAGATTTATGTATTCGATCGCTGATGTGTTAAGTTGCTTGTGCGCAAAAATTGTGAATTAGGTGCTTAGTGTCATTACTAGAGCCACATGTGAAGCCATCTCACATGGATAAGAAAGTCATTGCTAACTCTAGTTTTGATTCATTCATTGGTAGCTCAAATTGAGAACACAATTTGCAGGAGAATCACTATCAAAGAGGAAGCCAACAACTATCCACACTTTGTCATGTCCGCCATTGATTTGCCATTGACACCCTCTTTGTTCATTTTTTTATCAAGGATTTTCCACCTAGATCCACAAAGTTGACATAATTGTGAACAATAGGGATTCTCCACATTTGCAACAAATCACAATATATAAAATTGCAAGCCTTGGTACTACCCAAGTCGATGTTGTGCCTTTTCATGATAAATTGTATTCAATTTTGAAGGAATGTGGAGGCTATGGGGCTCAAACATGGGACTTGATTTTGCACAATCTTCTTCATCTCAATCATCCATTTTCTCTTCATCAAATGATGCAATAAAATCATTATAGATGCTAGGACTCCTCGCAGAACAAGCCTCCCATTGCATGGATTCCCTCATTTGCAAGTGCAATGTCAACAAGCATAGGTTGTGTATTACAAATGTCTAGGAAGAAGCTTATAGGTTTTTCTTACAAGGATCCCATTACAAGTTTCCCAAGATTGTATCAACTTTTAGTAGAAAACCCAACAATAGGGGTGTTTTGGTTTGAGTACTTTTCACAAGTTAATGTAGATCTAGTTTTTGGTAAGCTATACATATTTGATTCGTGGGAGAATCTATAAGACACATCAAGATTGTTGGAAATGTAGTATGATGGTCTCATGGCTTAGTCACGCTACTCACTAATTGTAATTTATAGTCTCATAAATGTCTTGGTCATGACGGTTTCATGGATACATGATTTCCTTTCTTCTGGAGTGCTTATGGATATTTGATGAGTAATTATAGCTAGTTTTTTTATATAAGTACTTTTTATAAACTATAATTTTACTCATAGGTTAATTAGTGTTAGGTTAATTAGTGTTATTAGGTATATAATCTAAAAGTATAAATAAAGTAATTGTGTATGTTTTTTTTAGTTCAAGTCAAAAGTTTTTCTTTAAGGATGTGTTTTTGGGTGACCCTGACATCCAACTTAATGCATATGTCAATTTTGGGGTATTTGTTCATAAAAGTGATATGCAATTTGACCTAGCTAGTTGAGCTAAGACAACAAGGAGGCTGGAGGAAATGAAGGAAGGAGGCCAATGCAATCTTGATTTCACTGCTAACTCAGAGGTTGTAATCTACTATAGTGGAAAAACCAATGTTCCCATATTGATTAAGGCTAGGATGGTTACCCATTACAGTGGTGGTCATTATGTTGTTCATGATCAGGTGATAGTGATCAATTGCAACAATTACATGCGATGGTCTATGAGGTGTAAATCAACCATTAAATATATATTGAGAACCCAATCCCACTATTTTGATTTGTACATGCTCAGTGAGGCCCACTCCACCATAGGAGTAGAATTAAAAAATGAAGTGGAGGCCCATGCCACACTTTTGGTGAATTGGTTGCATGTCCCTATTCACATGTTGAAAATGTTAGTATGGCTCAATTTGATTGATTTCATTGTGAAGAGTGCATGCCCATCCATAGTGCTAGAAGTTGTATAGCATGTTCTATCCCTAGAAGTTTGTACTTATAAGATGGGGAATGTTGGACATAATAGGTTAATGCATCATAGTGATGTGGTTTATTAATATTAATATAGTCATAATAGTTATAAATCTATTTGTGTATATGTAAATTTAATAGTTGTAACAAGTCATTGATAAATTAGATTAGGTTATGTGTTATTAGGGAGCGACAAGGATTGATTCCTAATTTGTAGAAATAAAAAAAATTATAAATATCTCTGCAGTAATGAATACAATATTGAATTTTATGTGCACATATTTTATCTTTGTAAATTCATTTCTCTCTATTTCTTCTCATATTTCCCTTTGGTGGAATCATAGCTCCTCTGGTCTCTCTTCAACCATATTGGACCATTATATATTATTTTCCATCATTAATATTTACACTTGTTGAATTCACCATCGTAAGATTACCACATGGTCCATATAAGTTTATTTACATCATACATGCCTGTACATTTTCTAGTCAAGCCTTGGCCTTAAGCTTTGCACTAGGAATACATACTAGCTCACATGGCTTGACTCTTGTCATTATAAACTTGGGTTTACAATTTATACGTAATTTTATTCTACACATTATAGGGTCAAAACTAGGATTTTACATCACGCTAATGTTATGAATGTGCATATAGTGATAACATAATGAATCTCTATAGCAATTTAAAACCTTCTAGTGATTTATGTCTATTAAAACATTTAAATCCATCTTAACTCTAGATCCATCAAGTGTCGAAAGTGTTCAAATCCATTGAGATGAAAACTTTCCTTGATTTTCACTCCCTCAAAAATGTTTTCACCTTTACATATTTGATCCCTGTGGGCACTTGACAGATAAAGAGTTAAGATGGATCTACATTGGTGATAGTTATATACTATATTTCTTTTATTTCCATTATGAAATAAAACCTTTAAAGTCCAAAAAGGTTTTGTATATTCTATCTTTATCCGTAATGAGTGTGTCAATTATTTATTCAATACCTATGGATATAAGACTGAAAAGTAATTTGGTACAACACACTATAGTAGTGTGAGTAATATTGAAAACCTTAACAATTCCTACTATTTGAAATCACAAATTGAGTAAAAGGTGAAGCATTCTTTGAGATTTAATGAAGTATTGGATGCTAATATCCAACATCCTACATATACATGTCATGGGCACTCTCTATCTACTACACTTGATTTATGTAAATGGTTTATGGCAATGTGACTGGAGAGCATAACTTAGTGACATCTTATGTTATATATACTATCTCACTGCATTGATCAGTTATGGATGTTTTTCATTTTCCTTGAGTTTTAATATATTTATGAAACACATATAATAATGTCAAATTTCAATTTTACAACCTGTCATGTATTCAACCATTGCATTGGTCATGTATTCAACCATTGCATTGCATGTATAATTTTGGTTTTTAGTTTTTGAACTCATTATCTCCACCTTAGTCAAATGTATATTATCTAAACCATATAAATAATATACTTCATGAATCAATTAAAACAACCCACAATTTTTTACGTGGAAAAGTGAACTATATTATTCAACCATTGCATTGCATCTATAATTTTGGTTTTTAGTTTTTGAACTCATTATCTCCATCTCAGTGAAATGTATATTATCTAAACCATATAAATAATATACTACATGAATCAATTAAAACAACCCACAAATTTTTCCATGGAAAAGCGAACTCTATTAGGTTATGTGTAATAATATTACATCAATGTAACAATATATGAACATTCCCTTGGGATTAATGTATTATACGCATGTGTTTGTTTGGGAATCATGAAAGAAAGCATGTTGTATTTGTTCAATGTACTAACATCCTTCAAAGTGAAGATGTTATGTATTTTCTATCTTGAAATTGAGAGGATGTTGTCAATATATTATATACATTGACTTTACTTAAAACAGAGATTCAAATATTTTAGTTAAGGTCAACATTGAACATTTATTTTTTATTTTTTAAATGCATGTGTTAATGCTACATTGGATATAGAATTACACATTTCCTTTATATTGTGTAACACCATGGTTTCCCTCATGACTGTAATTATGTTAATACTTATTGTATTGCAAATTATGAAGCATGTAATTATGTTTGTAATTAATAAAAAACACACACCAAACAACTAACTGGGAAGGAATCCTTGAGTATTGACCATGATATCACAAGTGGGATTGGTGAGGTGGAACTAAGAAGTTTCAATGAGGAAAATAGGAAGTTTTCTCAGCAATCCATCCTACACTTGCAAGAATTGAATACACCACCAACCAACATACCTAGACTGCATATAACCACGTGATGTGTTAATAGTGATCGGGATTGGGTGGTTGAGAATTTATAATTGTTGACATGTTTGGTACTTGAAGGAATGAAGAGTCAACTAAGATCCTAGAAAGAAGGATGCGCTATATTTCCCCTTCGATTTCAAGAGCATGATCGAAGGGATTGTGTTTGACAACAGACAACGAGAATCCCGAGGACATGAGGAAGAAAAGGGAAAAGGTATAAATACACCACAGTTCTAAGTAGATGAGAAAACGGGGAAACACAGAGAACAAGAGAAAATTTGAAAGAAAACATACCATCCTGTGAAGTTAAAGAGAACCATCTCGCAAGTACAAGAAGATAGGACCCAAACATATAGTTATCATGAAAAAAATGAGTTGCAAACTCATAAACAGATAGTGCGGTGAGTAGAGTGGCTCATGTACACAACTTTGAACAGTAGAGAAGATTGGGAAGAATTTCTAAAGAAAAAATAAAGCTTTCCCAAGAGATTAATGGTCACCCTGGAACAGAGAATACCCATAGATTCTAGACTAGAACAATAGAGAGTTGTGACTTGTTACTTACTAGAAAGAAACCATCACTAGTAAGGGGAAGTCACCGAAGGACTATGTAGCAGCAAAGAGGCTACCTTGTATAGAGGAAATCTAGCTAGGAAGGTACCTAATAAACTCGTGGAGGTATTGAGATCAATGGGAAGAGGGAAAATTCTATTGTTCCCAGTGGAGTGAAGGTGAGTAACTTTCTTGAACCATTTCTTGAATTTGGCAGTCAACTGAGTCAGTCCCTTGGTGGTATCATGGTCTAACATAGTGATTTGAAAATACCACATGAATTTTGATACCAACTTGATCCTTAAATATCAAAAAACTCCGATACTAATTCAGCCCGAAAATCCTTAGATGTCAATTAGTTCATATGTAGATACTAAACATCTGACCAGATTTAAGAAAATAAATGAAGATCACTTGACTATTTGCAAAATATCATGTGAATGTCTTACTTATCCATAAACCCATAAACTAATGAATAACTTGAACTGTAAATGTGACAATACAATAGAAAATAAAAGAACTCAAATACACATTGTAATTGGCATACATCATTACATCTTCAGAGTCTCTTTAAATAGCATGACTATTCTTCATAATCTCAAAATTCCAAATTACATTACAATATAGGATTACAAAAACACAATTTGATTACACTATGAAAATTTGCTCCTCAAATGTAGAAACAAAGTGCACCATTGAGTTATTGGAGAAAAAGCATGCAAAATTGATATAAAATACTTGAAATTTCGTCAAGGTGCCCCCGACATGCTTTAGGGTGTAACCGTGTACCCTTCGTGCCCTTGGAATGCATTACAAGGAAAAAATACACATTGGAATGTGTGCACAAATCCCTTGGAATGTGTCCAAAACCTTGGGATGTGTTCCCATTAAATAGGGCAACCTCCAAAACCATACCCAAAATTTAATGCAACTTCATTACTATGTTTGGTGGTATCTCTGTTAATTATGGGGCATTGACTTAGTGGTTAGAACCTCCTTCTATTCTAGCATAGGTCGGGGTTCAATTCCCCTCCATGCATATATGGTGGTGGTTTTTTTGTATTAATATCCATTGGTCGGTTTTAAAATCACATGGTATACAATATATTATATATATAATGTATAATTATGCCAAACAAACCCCCATCGCATATAAGGTTAAGCCCATTCTAGTTACAACTCAATCATGTGGTAATATGTAATGACCAGGGGTTGGGGGCTAGCCCTCGACCCCTTTCCCGCTCCAATCAAACCTTAACATTAATTTAAAAATATTATTGCCACTCATATGTTAATAACTATAGTGTGGTATGTTGGTAATGTGGGTTTTGTTAAGGCATGGAGATTATGAAGGTCATGGGATCAATTCCCTCGAACTCCATAATAATTTTCTAACACATAAACCATCACAAGTCAATGATGGGTTGCCACATGGCATACTCTTATTGGCTATCCAATGCCACGTGTCAACAAACCATTGGACCATGTGGAGGCATAACTTGCTAACTCATCTGCCCAATCAATTGTATGATAAATCCACATGGCACCTTGGAGTGTGTCCACGTCACTTGTGTTATAACATATAGCTGTCAAGGGCAGCAGGTCATCCAAGTTTGTGGTATGCATAGGAAGCATCTGAGCGCAGCATGCAGAGTAGCTCATTTCGGGCTTAAAATACAAACTGGCGGGCTCAGTTTTGTGACAGTGGAGATCCCCTGTGAGGATCGGATTTGTGGCCCCTGGGTATTCAGAGTTTTAGAATTGCATGAAGTATAGCACCATGAAAAACAGCCTAAAGCCCGAAGGCCCAGAGTAAGTCTCATTCATACGATTCAAATGGACACGTGGCGCCAGATCTAGAGATCTGGAGGAAAGCGAAGGGGGGGGAAACCTGAAGACCCAAAGTAGCTCTCAATCGTTGATCGATAAGGGATAAGAAGGGTCGTCAATTTGGTTAAGGGGTCAAATTTCCGAAGCAGGAGCAGAGTCGTTGATTGAAACGGACTCACGTCAATAGATCGACAACTCTGGGTAAAAAACACAGAAGGTAAGTGATATTTGATATTTGATTTTCCTGGAGCCCTGAGACTCGAAAAGTGTCTCAGCCATTGATCTGTAGGAGCCACGCATCATTGGATCCTTCGCTCTGGGTAAAAGCAGCAGAAGACAAAGGAGGTTTGAGGTTTGAAAATTCTGAAGACCGAATCGCGAAGTAGATCTCAGTCGTCGATTCGAAAAGGGAAGATCTGATCCATTGATCTGAAAATGGAAGATTTGAGCCGTTGGTCATAAATCCTTGCCCAAGATCACAAGATCGAAAGCCACATTCCATTGTGGGGACACAACATGCTCAGGCAATAATTTTCTTTAGCAGTCCCACAATTGAAACCGTGGTTTGGAAAAAGTAATACAAGGCAAAAGGTGGTGGATTGCGGGTGCAAAAGTGGTGTGAACCCAAACCACCTTTGAGAGGCTCCGCAATCATGTGTTTATATAGCGTCCTATCCGAGAGCAATGTGTGGCCACCCCCTGGGCGTTAAGCCGCATTTCAATCCCGAGAAAAGGCAGTTAATGAAAATGGAGTTGGTGGTTGAAACCTCGACTCACTCAGTAATTAGAAAGTATGGAGGAGACAGCCGTGAAAAATAGAGTTGTCAACCCAAGGTACCCCCATGGACAGATTCTCTTACAGACCCATGTCTATCTGAGCTCGCGTCTGACAGAGGGATACATGCATAGTCTCACAGAAGACTTCTCAGACGCAAAGTTTTAAATGTAGTTATCAAATCACTCTTCTGATAGTCGGGGACTGTTCTGAGTATAAATAAGTAGTTTTGATATTTTTTTAGGGTCATCTTTGGTTGAGCAGAGCTCCCAATTTTATAATGCTTCTAATACCAGAGTTGTTCTCTAGTTATGTTAAGGGTTTGAGACTTTCATATTAATAGAAGTCAGTCTCTTTTCATCTCTTTGTAAAAATTGTGCTAAAACACTCGGGCATGGAGGGTCCAGTCAAGAATTGTTATGTTGTTGTAATGTAAGTTTGATTGCAGTGGTATCATGGCCAGTTTTAGTCATCTTCCTTGTGATATTTTCCCCTCTTCCACTGAATGGCTCGGGCATGGAGGATCCAGTCGAGTTGTTGTAGCTGCATGGTGACGTACGTTTGATCATTGTGTTGTTGTGATTGTGTTGTTTGGACATATTTCAGTGTCTAAAGCTTGAGCTTAAGAGTGATCTTGAGTCTGAGTTTTTCTTCTCCAAGTTGCCTGAAGCCTGGATTCCCATAGCAGTATTTTCCACCTTTCTTACTAAGTCTTCCCTTTGCTCACACTTAAGCTCAATTCACTGACTAAATTTAGTTGTGGCCCTCACTTCCCTGTGCATTTCTTGTCCAGTTTTGTGTTGAACATCATTCATATATTGAGTTTTGTCCATTGACCTCCACTCATATAAAACCAACATCTACCAAAAAATATGATGGGTACTGGGCTTATCCTCCAGCAATTTGAGGGTGACTTTCAGTGCTAACATTCATGGCATCGTTGTCAGGGAATGGATTGAAGACTTTTCCCTGGGATAGAATGACAATGAGCTTCTGATTTTGAAGGTGCATTAGACATCAGAACCATTGAAGATTGCAAATTGCACCTAGTGACTCCACAATCGAAGACTCCACTGGGGAGGATTCTATTGACAAAAAGATGACCATACCAAAGGGGAAGACCATGTATCAGTTTATGAGCTTTATTTATGAAATCTTGTTCTTGTTTATCAGCTCATTTCTCTCTTTCCCTTCACATATAAACAGGATTATCCTCTGCTTTGTCTATTCAGATGATAATAGGCCTTCCTTTATTTATCCATCCTTGGAAGAAGAAAACATGCCCTCTTCTTGTGTTGTAGATATTGAACTCGTGTCTTCACCTCTGCCTATTCATAAAAGTGAGATATGTATCGCATCTCCTCTTGAAATTGATCACCCTTGTAGCCCTGAGGAGGTTGAAAATAATTCACAGTCTTCTCAAATCTCATTACCCTCCATTATTCCTGCTGAGCCTTGCCATCAACTCGTTAATCCTCATGATCAGCCCACTTCTTTTCAAATTAAAATCAAAAATAAGTTGTTTAAACCTTTAACGCTGCCACTTGACCTTCATCCTTATCTTCTTTATTCCTTTGAGTATCTTCCTCATTTTTCTAGGGAGGATCATATTACAGTCGAGAGGCACTTGGGGGCCTTTGAAAACTTGGTTGACTAGTTCGAGATTGTTCATGAGCATGTTACCATGAGGTTGTTCTCACACTCTTTGTCTGGAGATTTTGTTGTGTGGTTTAGATGTTTGGAAGTCGGTTCTATTGGCTCCTGGACCGAGATATTCCATGAATTTTTAAAGTGTTGGGGTGAGAAAAAGTCCCTTGATCAATACTAGTTTGATTTTAATGCCTTGAGGAGAAGGGAAGAGGAAGCCTTGGTTGTCTTCAATAGGAGGTTTTACAGTGTTTATCATGTTGATTAAGGTTGGTTGTCATTGATGTCAACCCTTGAAGAAATCCCCGTAGCACAAAGGTTGGGTAATGGACCCAAGATTGTTTGATGTAAATATGACTTGTTATTGTCTTGTCATGGTTGATAATAAGTAGAAATGGATGAACTCCAAAGTGGTCCCCTTATGGTGAATTCCCTCACGGGAAGACACTTTGTGGATTGAGTTATCCTAGAAGTATGGTTAGAGAACCCATGTTTATTTGTTGAATAATGAGATGAAGGTCAGTGAAGTTTTCAGTGAAACTATTCTAGATGGATAGTGCTTTTCATTCCATTTCCGGTGGTATGTGGAATGTCACATAAATCCTCACGGTTAGAGAGTTATGGCCATGAGAAGTTGGAGAATCCAGGTTTGGGTAATGCACCCAAGTTTGTTTGATGGATAATGGTATGAGTTTTTATATATTTTCAGGTAATATTATTCGATATGGATATTACATGTCACTCCATTTTTGGTGGTATGTGGAACGTCACATAACTCCTCACGGTTTGAGCGTTATGGTTTTACAAAGTTGGAGGACCCTCATATGTCATCTAGAAGCCCCAAAAGGTCAAAGTAGTCAAAGTGGTTTAAGATATTTTAAAAGGTAAATAATAAAGTGAAGTGATGAGTGTATTATAATTCAAAGTGAATACAAAATAAATTATTTCAATAATAAATTTAATAGAGAAATTAGAAGTGGGTTAACCCTAAAATAAGGAAAGTGGGTAAAGTGACCTAGAAGATGTTTTTAAGGAAACTACTTGGAGAGTATAAATAAGAGGCAAGGCTCTCTCATTTAAGATACACTTGAGCATATTGAATACATAGAGGTGTCTTAGGTAACCAAAGGATATATAAGCTGAATTTATGAGGAAAGTGAAGAAAAGAAGGTCGGAATTCAAGAAAGGATAAATTCTTTTGATGATGTTTTCTAAGGTATGTTTTTTTCAGGTCATCTCACCATTTTCGCAATAAATTTTTTTATATAATGCTTCAGACCGTGAAATTTCTATTCCATTGAGGAAACATATCCAAGTATCTTTGATAAAACATTCATCTTTTCAGTCATTGTATTTTTGGAGTTACACTCCGTGGAAAATAGGGTTTGTGGATAGTCCTTAAACTAGTCAAAAACAGGTGTTTCGGGTAAAAACGTCATAACTTCTTCATAACATATCCAAATTCAGTAAGACCAAATGTGTTGGTTAGAGTACAGTCTATAGTATTTTTTTTAATAGTTTTATATCAATTCAAAAAATATTCCATGCGGGGAACTCTCTACAATGTCGCTCTCTAGAATAAGACAGAATTCAGCAAGGTGTGCCATTTTTGTCATAACTCTTTTTCTGAGAGGTTCCAAGTAGTGAAACCTAGAGGAATTGCATAAAACACACTGAAGAACATTGTGTATCAGTTTCAAATCTTTATTCATTACAGGTACAAAGTTATGATTATTTCAAGTTAGGATTGTTGACTAATCCAAAACTAGTCTTGTGAGACTAAAGAAACGTTTGATGAAAATGTCAATCTCGTGTTGTTAAATTTAAGAAAGGTTTTCAGGTATGTGATCATATACACCAGGTCTATTACAGAGTTACAAATCATATTTGGATGATGAAATTGATGAGGGCTTTTGGTTAAGGTACAAGTTGGGTACATGCTTGAGACAAGTAATTGATGAGTTGGCACATACATGAGGTGTATAGTTGATGTTGTTGGTACATATTGATGAGTCATAGTTGATGAGTACTTGACACATGATTGGTACATACTTGGTACATGGTTTTTTGCACTTGTTTATAGTACATGTTGATTACATATTGTTTGGTACAAGTTGGTGCATGGTTGATGCACTTGTTTATGGTACAGGTTGATTACAGGTTGAGGTACAGGTTGATGCATGATTGATGCATGGTTCATGTTTATTGGTACATGTTTACAGTGGTATATCTCATAGTGATAGTGTGACAGTGGTTCCATCATTTACTTTTACTTCAGGGCGGTTGGACGGGGCAAGGACAGGTGGTTGTAGCCAGAGAACATAGGGGGTTGTAGCATCCTTCTGGTTGTAGCTAGAGAATTGGGGATTTGGAGCTTCCCTTAGGTTGTAGCCTAAGAAATTAGGGGGTTGGAGCCTCCTTCTAGTTGCAGTTGGAAAACAAAGGAAGTTGGTTCTTCCAATTAATGTAATTCGTCAAGACATATAAGATAAAGCATTCTATGGTTTTCTCCCGATTTGGGTTTCCACGTAAAACACCGGTGTATTGTGTATGTGTTTGATTGTTCATTTCTTATTGCTCATTATTGGATAATAATTCTACATTGATATAAAACTTGTATTATTTGGAGAAAAATGATTATAATTGCGTTATTATTGATTCCCCCCCCCCCTCTTAGTAATCCAATAATTAGTTTCAGAGCAGGTTCCTTCAAAAATCAGTTTAACCACTGAAAGGTAGATCGTGGAGAGTACCAACTCATATAAAAATGGAATACCACACTTTGATGGACAGAAGTATGTTTTTTAGAGCATAAGGATGAAGACATATATACAAGCACAGGGGTTTGAAATTTGGCAATCAATTGTAGATGGATACACAGTACCAGCAGTTCCACCAACAAATGACAAAGCAGTGAAACTTGGTTAGAATAATTCCAAAGATACAAATGCACTTTTGAATGGTCTCAGTGAAATAGTATTCACCAAAGTTTCACATTGTAAATCCACCAAAGAGATTTGGGACAATCTCCGAAATATTTATGAAGGAGATACAAAAGTCAAAGCAACAAAACTTCAAACTTACAGAGGTCGATTCGAGCAACTAAAAATTAAGGAAGATGAGAATATTGCAGCCTACTTCTTAAGAGTTGACGAAATAGTGAATGCAATCATAGGATTGGGAGAAGAAATCGAAGAATCTATAATTGTTCAAAAGGTACTAAGATCTCTTCCTATGAGATTCAACCCTAAGATATCAGCACTAGAAGAAATATTGGATCTGAAATCAATAAGCATGGACGAACTGCATGGAATCTTCACAGCATATGAAATGAGAATTGAACAGGAAAATCCAGATGTAAAAGAAGTAGCCTTCAAAGCATCCAAAAGATCAAAGAAAAAGAAAAAGGAATAAGAAGAATATAGCAGCAGCAACGACGTCTCGGAAGATGATGAAGAAGTGACCAACTTCGTCAAAAGACTGAACAAGGGAACCAATGGTAGGTATAGAGGTAAGATTCATTTCATTTGTTTTAATTGTGATGGTATTGGTCATTTTTCTAACAAATGTCCTCATAAGAAAAAGAGAAATGATGAAAGTTACTCAAAATGAAAACACACATATAAAGGCAAAAGAACTACAAAGAAATATTTCAAGAAAAGCTTATGCATCAAATAAGACATCTCATCATCAGATGAAGATGAAATCAGTGAAAGTGAGACAGGAAAAGTTATATTCATGGCAGTAAAAGATTCTGACAAAGAAGACTCTGAAGAAGAATATGAAGAAGTCGAAGAAGGATATGAAGAAGTCAAAGACAAAATTGAAGAAGCAGAAGTTGACTATCGAGAAGAATGAATGTGTGTCATAGAAGTTATCAGAAGAGAAAAGAAAAAAAACAAGAAACTACAAGCAGAACTAGACAAGAAAAATGACACTCGAGAACTAGAAAAAATGATCACAAGATTGAAGGTTCAAATAGAAGAAGATAAAAGAATTGAAGAAGCACTCAAAGAACAACTAGAAGAAAAGGACAAGATCATTGGAAACTTGGAAGCAGAGATTGTCACACTAAGAAAGGATATTCAAAAGAAAAATATTTAGAATAGCTCAAAAGTTCTGGATGACATTATCAGCAGTCAAAAATCTCATCTTGACAAGTCTGGACTTGTATACAATCAGACAGAAAATGGATCAAGATCCAAAACAACAAAGCAAGAAACAGATCCAAAAAGATATGCAAAAACAATCAAAGGGGATAGGAAGATGTACAAGGAAAATTACAGGGACACTCCTCCACCGAGAAGATTCAGATTTCAGAATCAACAACAGACAGATAGACCTCAAGAAGAAGAAGGATTCATAAGAGAATCTTCTTTCAGAAGATCTTCAACTCCCAGGTATCAAACTATATTTTTTGGTTTATGTTATGCATGTAATAATTTTGGACATAAAGTTGTGAATTGCAGAGCTAACAACAAGAACAATAACAACTTTGAGAGTCATACACAAAGGGGTTACTCAAGAACACCTAGTGAAACACAAAGAAGAAGTTAAATTAGGTTTGAATCTTTGAGCAGTGAAGTGGAATGTTACAATTGTAACAATTTTGGACACGTGGCCAAAAATTGCAGAATGACAGTCCCTCCTAAAGAACCTTAACGGAATAACAACAGTCATAGACAAAAACCTCAGAAAATGACATGGATAAGAAAGAAAGATCAGTATAACAATGAAGAATGCACAGTCACTCTACAAGCTAAGCAAATGAAATACGCTTGGTATGTTGACAGTGGGTGTTCAAAACATATGACATATGATAGAGAGAAATTTATTACATTGCGAAAGGAAAGAAATGGATCAATGTCGTTCGAAAATGATAATTCAGCCAAAATCATTGGAGAAGGCACAGTCTGAATTGGGAACAAGAATAAAGGCACAAAATGTTCTACCGGTAGAAGATATGAAACATAATCTTCTAAGTGTGATTCAAATGTGTGACCAAGGGCATAAAGTTACTTTCGATTCACAAAAGTGTGAGATAAGAAGAGAAGGTTCAGGGAAATTGGTTGGTACAGCTGCAAGAACTTCAAACAACATATATGTGTTAAGTGAAATTGGAAATGAAAAGTGTTGTATAGGAAAGGAAGATAAAAGTTGGCTATGGCACAGAAGAATGGGTCACATGCATTTTGATAACCTTGTCAAAGTCAGCAAAAGAAAAACAGTCAGAGAAATTCTCCAAATCACGAAACCAACCAACACTTTATGCAAGGAAAGCAAACAAAGACTAGGTTGAAATCAAAGGATTATTCAACAACAAGACCTCTGGAAATTTTGCATATTGATCTAGTTGGACCAACTACAACAAAGGGATTAAAAGGTGAGAGATACTTTATGTTATTAGTTGATGATTATACAAGAGTGAATACAGTTTGTTTTCTCAAGAACAAGTCAGAAGCTTTTGAAAACTTCAAGATCTACAAGGAAATGGTTGAAAATGAGATGGATTCAAGAATCAAATGCTTGAGAACTAATAATGGAGTTCACTTCAAAGGAATTTATGGACTACTATAGCAGTCATGGAATAAAAAGGCAATTCTTTGTTGCTAGGACACCTCAATAGAATGGAGTTGTTGAAAGAAAGAACAGGACAGTACAGAAAATGGCTCGAACAATGCTAATGGATTCCAAATTGACATATATATTTTGGACATAGGCAGTGCATACATCGTTTCACATTCAAAACATAGTAATGCTCAGAAACAACACTGATAAAACTCCCTACAAGCTATGGAAAGGAAGACCATCAAATGTGAAGCACTTCAGAGTTTTGGGAAGAAAATGCTACATCAAAAGAGAAGATGGCAGAATGGGAAAGTTTGACTCTCATGTGGAAAAAGGAGTACTTGTTGGTTACTCAAGTACAAGGAAAGCATACAAGTGTTACAATCTAAGATTGAACAAAGTTGTGAAAAGCATCAACGTAACAATTGATGAAACAGACAGACCAGAATCAAAGGAAGAAGAAAACAAATCAATGGAACAACTTTTTGAAGAAGAAGAAGCGGAAGATGAAGTAGAAGAGGAAGATGAAGAGAATCCAACAGAAACAGAAGAGCAAGCTCAGCAATTATCTCCAAAGACACCTAGCAAACGAGTACAGAAGAATCATCCTTCAGATCAGATTATTGGAAACAAAGATGCAAGAGTTGAGACTAGAAGAAAAATCTGTTCACCAGAACAAACACACCTAGCACTCTTATCTACAATTGAACCAAACTGGTTTGAAGAAGCCAACAAGGATGAATTTTGGAATAAGGCCATGAATGAATAATTGGATCAAATAAAGAAAAATGACACTTGGGAACTGGTTCTAAGACCAAAGAATAAGAATGTGATCGACACAAAATGGATTTTCAGGAATAAATTAAATGAAGATGGACAAGTTACAAGGAACAAAGCTAGATTGGTATGTAAAGGATATGCATAGATTGAAGGAATCGACTTTGAAGAGACATTTTCTCCGGTTTCCGGAATGGAAGCAAACCAGTTGCTTTTAGCCTATGCATTCTCCAAAAATGTTAAATTATATCATATGGATGTAAAATCAGCTTTTCTGAATGGGGAACTTGAAGAACTCTACATTGAACAACCAGAAGGATTTCAGTTGTCAAAGAATGCAGATTATGTGTGTAAATTAAATAATGCCTTGTATGATCTAAAACAGACTCCTAGAGCATGGTACTCTAGACTGGACAAGTATCTGCAACAGGCAGAGTTCAGAAAATGAAGTGCAGACAGCAACCTCTACATCAAGGTAAGTGAAGGTAATATTTTATTAATTGAAGTTTTTGTTGATGATATTATTTTTTATAGTGATGATGACAAGCTAAGCTAGAAATTTTCAAAAGATATGCAGAATGAATTTGAAATGTTGTTACTTGGAGAACTATCCTTCTTTTTGGGACTTCAGATACGTCAAAGAAACCAAGAAATTTTTATTTCTCAAACTAAGTATATCAAAGAAATGTTAAAGAGGTTTGGAATGGAAGATTGCAAACCAGTTTATCACTCCCATGCAAACCAGTTGCAATTTGAGCAAAGATGATGCTTCAAAGTCTACAGATCAGAGGCAATATAGGAAAATGATTGGCAACCTACTATATGTGACATAATCTAGACCGGATGTAATGCAGGCAGTTGGACAGGTGGCACGATTTCAAGCAGCACCAAAGGAGTCACATGTGTTAGCAGTAAAGAGGATTTTCAGATATCAAAAAGGAACATAAGAGTTTGGATTATGGTATCCAAAAGGAAATGATATATCGCTTATTGCCTACACAGATGCAGATTGGGCAGGTTGTATTGATGACCGACGAAGCACCAATGGAGCAACGTTCTACTTGGGTGAGTGTTTAGTATCATTGCTAAGCAAGAAACAATCATCAGTATCTTTAGCTACAGCTGAGGCAGAGTATATTGCAGCAGCATCATGTTGTACACAGGTTCTTTGGATGAAACAAATTCTGACAAATATACAGGTTGAGTATGATGAGCCCATTCAATTCTATTGTGATAATACAAGCGTCATCAATATCTCGAAGAACCCGGTGATGCACTCCAAGATGAAGCACATTCCAATAAAGTATCACATTCTATGGGAGCGGGTTGCAGAAAAGAACATCAGAGTTGAGTATGTGGGTGCAAAAGAACAAGTGGAAGACATCTTCACAAAACCACTTCCATGGGAATCCTTTGAATATCTTCGCCAGAGACTTGGAGTTATTTCTACTCAAAAATGAATGATTTTTTAATGTTTATCTTATATGTCTTATATTTACACGAGGAAGCACCATAAGAGGACAGTTCAGTCAGGGGGAGCAACCCTGGATGGAAAGATATCTTTGTCATTGATGACAAAGGGGGAGATATTTATCAGATGTAGAGGACAGAGGCATGGTTCCAATGGGAGCATGAGTGATATGATTTCAGTATTGCATCAGAGTGTTTTCATCAATGCCAAAGGGGGAGATTGTTGATTAAGGTTGGTTGTCATTGATGTCAACCCTTGAAGAAATCCCCATAGCACAAAGGTTGGGTAATGTACCCAAGATTGTTTGATGTAAATATGAATTGTTATTGTCTTGTCATGGTTGATAATAAGTAGAAATGAATGAACTCCAAAGTGGTCCCCTTATGGTGAAATCCCTCACGGGAAGACGCTTTGTGGATTGAGTTATTCTAGAAGTATGGTTAGAGAACTCATGCTTACTTGTGGAATAATGAAATGAAGTTCAATGAATTTTTTAATAAAACTATCCTAGATGAATCGTGCTTGTCATGCCATTTCCGGTGGTATGTGGAACGTCACATAACTCCTCACGGTTAGATATTTATGGCCATGAGAAGTTAGAGAACCCAGGTTTGGGTAATGGAACCAAGTTTGTTTGATGGATAACGGTATGAGTTTTGATATATTTTTAGGTAATACTATTCTATATGGATATTACATGTCATTACATTTTTGGTGGTATGTGTAACATCATATAACTCCTCACGGTTTGAGAGTTATGGCCTTACGAAGTTGGAGGACCCTCATATGTCATCTAGAAGCCCCAAAAGGTCAAAGTAGTCAAAGTGGTTTAAGAGATTTTAAAAGGTAAATAATAAAGTGAAGTGATGAGTGTATTATAATTCAAAGTGAGTACAAAACAAATTATTTCAATAATAAATTTAATGGAGAAATTAGAAGTGGGTTAACCCTAAAATAAAGAAAGTGGGTAAAGTGACCTAGAAGATGTTTTTAAGGAAGCTACTTGGAGAGTATAAATAAGAGGCAAGGCTCTCTCATTTAATATAAACTTGATAATATTGAATACTTATAGGTTTTTGAGGTAAAAAAAGGATATATAAGCCGAATTTTTGAGGAAAGTGAAGAAAAGAAGGCCAGAATTCAAGGAAGGATAAATTCTTTTGATGATGTTTTCTAAGGTATGTTTTTCTCAGGTCATCTCACCCTTTTCGCAATAACTTTTTTTCTCGAATGATTCAGACCGTGAAATTTCTATTTCATTGAGGAAACATATCCAAGTATCTGTGGTAAAAAATTTAGCTTGTGGGTCGTTGTATTTTTGGAGTTACATTCCGTGAAAAATAGGGTTTGTGGTTAGTCCTTAAACTAGTCAAAAACAGGTGTTTCAGGTAAAAACATCATAACTTCTTCATAACAGATCCAAATTTCATAAGACAAAATGTGTTGGTTAGAGTACAGTCTTTAGTATTCTTTTTAACATTTTTAGATCAATTCAACAAATATTTTTTGCGGGGCACTCTCTACAAGGTCTCTCTCTAGAATAAGCCAGAATTCAGCAAGGTGTGCCATTTTTTCCATAACTCTTTTTCTGAGAGGTTCCAAGTAGTGACACTTGGAGGAATTGCATAAAAAACACTGAATAATATTGTATGTCAGTTTCAGATATTTATTCATTACAGGTACAAAATTATGATTATTTCAAGTTAGGGTTGTTGACTAATCCAAAACTAGTCTTGTGAGACTAAAGAAATGTTTGATAAAAATGCTAGTCTCTTGTTGTTAAAGTTAAGGAAGGTTTGCAGGTATGTGATCATATACATCAGGTCTATTATAGAGTTACAAATCATTTTTGGATGAGGAATTTTATGAGGGCTTTTGGTTGAGGTACAAGTTGGGTACATGTTTGAGACAAGTAATTGATGAGTTGGCACATACATGAGGTGTATAGTTGATGATGTTGGTACATATTGATGAGTCATAGTTGATGAGTACTTGACACATTATTGGTACATACTTGGTACATGGTTGTTTTCACTTGTTTATGGTACAGGTTGATTACATATTGTTTGGTACAGGTTGGTGCATGGTTGATGCACTTGTTTATGCTACAGGTTGAGGTACAGGTTGATGCATGGTTCAGGTTTATTGGTACATGTTTACAACGGTATATCTCACAGTGATAGTGTGACAGTGGTTCCATCATTCTACTTTTACTTCAGGGCAGTTAGACGAGGCAAGGACAAGTGGTTGTAGCCATCGTTTAGTTGAAGTCGGAGAACATAATGGGTTGTAGCCTTCTTCTAGTTGTAGCTAGAGAATTGGGGAGTTGGAGCTTCCCTTAGGTTGTAGCCTGAGAAATTAGGGGGTTGGAGCCTCCTTCCAGTTGCATCTGGAAAACAAAGGAAGTTGGTGCTTCCAATGAATGTAATTCTTCAAGACATATAAGATAAAGCATTTCGTGGCTTTCTCTCGATTTGGGTTTCCACGTAAAACATTGGTGTACTATGTATGTGTGTGATTGTTCATTATTGGATAATAATTCTACATTGATATAGCACTTGGATTATTTGGAGAAAAATGATTATAGTTATGCTATTACTGATTCACCCCCCCTAGTATGCCTATGGAGATCAAACCCACCGAGACTATTGCCATGGTCTACTTTGTCATGGCTCAGCATCCAGAGTTGGTCCTTCTCCTAAGAGAGAGGAAATAAGGCACATGTTTGAATATGCTGAAGAAGTTGAAGAGAACATCAGGGCTAGAAAGGGGGTTCATATGCAAGAATATCTTAAAAATTTGCATGTGCCTAAGCAGGAAGACTGTCAGTATGCTTCAGATTCTGAGCAAGAAGATAGTGAGTATGAATCAGAGCTGGAACAACAACAAGGAGGTGGGTGTGACTCACATTTGGAAACAAATCCTTCCATATTTTCATATTCAATGGTCAGGAATGCATATCCATTTTATGATCAGTTTCCGGAACATTTTGAGCATGTAGCAGTGGTTGATTGGATAGATAACTATACATTATTGGTTGATCATAGTTATGATGTTTTAAATCCTGCTGCACCATTATCTTATGATCATTCTTATGAAGAAGAGACCGCAACTGTTGATGATCAAGAGTTGTTTTCAAAAGAACAGGTAAGTCTTTTATTTACAAGCAAAGAGGCATTTACAAAGGAGCAGCTTGGTCTTCTAAAGCAGCCAGGATTTTGTCACACGATTCATGATCCTATGGCTATATACATGGAGTCTGTAAAGTAGCTAGAGAGGTAGTGGGGGGGGGCAGAGGGCCCATAGTGATAATAGTGGAGGTCATTCAATGTAAGGTGGACTAGGTCCACTATATTATTAAATAAGGCCCACTATGGTAGTTAGATATAATAAATATAAGAGGACTTCTTAGAAGGTTCTACTTCTAGAAGATTCCTCCTCTAGAATGTTCTTAGGTGATGGTAGCA
>JASDQU010102806.1:428212-463168 GCA_032191745.1 Picea mariana
TATATAAAGGGGTTCAAGCAATGTAATGAGATATGAAGAGAAGTATTGTATTTGGAGCGGTAGCTCAATAGGAGGATGCCCCCTCGAAGAGGCAAGTGAACAGGAGAGGATCCCTTCCATAATAGGATCCATTGTATGGTGTTGCCCTACCTCAAGGGTTTGGTAATAATAAAGTTGTGGTTTTCTATATGGTTTCATATATCTTGTGTGGTGATTGTATTCAGATATCTTTGGATCTATTGTGATATTTTATATTCAGGTCTTTGGTTCTTAACAGAGTCGTATGTTTCAGATTTTAAAACTTTCCAAGACCTCACTATACAGATTTTTATTTTATTCATTGAGTAAAAACATCATGTGGAAATCAACCATCCGGGGCCTGCAGAATACATTCAAGAGCATGATAAAGAGCAAAGCTTTCCCATGGTTCCGATTTATGATGATTATGATTCTGATCCTTGGGAGAGTCATGAAGAAGAAGAGGGAGAGCCAAATGTGTATTTCATATCCTACCCAGAGCCTGCAAATGAGAAACAATCACATGGGATCAGTCAGCCTACATCAGCCATTCTCTCACCCGTGCTTGCTAGAGAAATCCAGCCATGTGTGAGCAGTTGTAAGACAGAGCATGTTTTTTGTCACTAGCCCAGTGGATTTTGTCATTTTCTGTATGAACCTATAAGGGAGTACATGGAGTTTCATTTCCTTCATGTCTTGGAGCCGCTCAGCTTTATCCTAACTTTAGCACTGGGAGGAGAGCTGAAAATCATAATCATTTTGTTGTCACAGTTGCATTTTTTTTATTTGATCAATGACATAGTAAACAAGTTTGCAGCTCGAGAGTTTCTTGAATGGCTATGGTGGAAGTTTTCTTTCACCTAGGGCTTTGTAAAAATCATATAGTCTAGGAATGTACATAAATAATCTCCTCCTGGAGCCCATGTATTTTTCTTTCATTTTTAGGATAGTGTGCTTGTCCGCCTTTAATCCTCAGCAGGATGGTTTTTGAGCATGAATCCATAGTCCAATGCAGAAGGTGACTGGAACTACTTGTTTTGGCAGCTCATAGGGAGCATTCCATCCCCTGTGGAGCCAAATGTTATCACATATAGTTGTCAAGGGCAGAAGGTCGTCCAAGTTTGTGGTCTGCACAGGAAGCGTCTGAGCGCAGCATGAAGAGAAACTCATTTCGGGCTTAAAATACAAACTGGCGGGCTCAGTTTTGCAACGGTGGAGATCCCCTGTGAGGATCAGATTAGCGGGCCCTAGGTATTTAGAGTTTTAGAATTGAATGAAGTATAGTGCCATGAAAAACAGCCTAAAGCCCAAAGGCCCGGAGTAAGTCTCAGGCGTCTGATTCAAATGGACACGCGGCTCCATATCTAGAGCTTCTGAGGAAAGAGAAGGGGCGGAAATCCCAAAGACCCAAATTAGCTCTCGATCATTGATCGAGAATGGAGTAGAAGATTCGTCGATCTGGTTGAAGGGGTCAAAGTCCCAAAGCAGGAGAAGATTCGTTGATTGAAGCGGATGCTTGTCAATAGATCAACAACTCCAGGTAAAAAACACAGAAGGTAAGAAAGATTTGATATTTGATTTTCCCGGAGCCCGGAGACTCGAAAAGCATCTCAGTCGTCGATCAGTAGGAGCCACGTGTCACCATATCCTTCACTCCAGGAAAAAGAAGCAGAAGACAAAGGAGGTTTGAGTTTTGAAAAGTCTGAAGCCCGAATCATGAAGAAAATATCGGTCGTTGATTCGAAAAGGGAAGATCTAATCCATTGATCTGAAGAGGGAAGATTTGAGTCGTTGATCGTAAATCCTCACCCAAGATCACAAGATTGATGGCCACAGTCCATTGCGGGGACACGACGTGCTCGGACGATAATTTTCTTGAGCGGTCCCGCAATTGAAACCGTGGTTTGTCAAAAGTAATGCGTGGAAAAAGGTGGTGGATTGCGGGCTCAAAAGTGGTGTGAACCCAAACCACCTTTGAGTGGCCCAAAAATTATGTGTTTATATAGCATCCTATTCGAGAGCAGTGTGTGGCTGCCACCTAGGCATTAATCCTCATTTCAATCCCGAGAAAAGGCAGTTAATGAAAATGGAGCTGGTGGTTGAAACCTTGACTCACTCGGTAATTAGAAAGAATGGAGGAGTTGGCCATGGAAAACAGAGTTGTCAACCCAAGGTACCCTCATGGACAGATTCTCCTGCAGACCCATGTCAATCTGAGCTCGTGTCTAACAAAGGGATACATGCATAGTCTGACAGAAGACTTCTCAGACACAAAATTTTGGATGCAATGATCAGATCACTCTCCTGATAGTCGAAGACTGTTCTGAGTATAAATAAGTAGTTTTGATAATTTTTTAGGGTCATGTTTGGTTGAGAAGATCTCCCAATTTTGTAATGCTTGTAATACCAGAGTTGTTCTTTGGTTATGTTGTGGGTTTGATACTTTCAAATTAATAGAAGTCATCCTCTTTTCATCTCTTTGTAAAAAGTGTGTTAAAACACTCGGGCATGGAGGATCCAGTGGAGGGTTGTTATGCTATTGTAATGTAGGTTTTATTGCAGCGGTATCATGACCAATTTTAGTCAGCTTCCTTGTGGTATTTTCCCCTCTTCCATTGAATGGCTCGGGCATGGAGGATCCAGTCGAGTTGTTGTAGCTGCATGGTGATGTAGGTTTGATCATTGTGTTGTTGTGACTGTGTTGTTTAGACATATTTCAGTGTCTGAAGCTTGAGCTTAAGATTGATCTTGAGTCTGAGTTTTTCTTCTCCAATCTGCTTGAAGGCCTGATTCCCATAGCAGTATTGTCGACCTTTCTTACTAAGTCTTCCCTCTACTCAGAATTAAACTCAATTCACTGACTGAATTTAGTTGTGGCCCTCAATTCCCTATGCATTTCTTGTCCAGTTCTGTGTTGACCATCATTCAGATATTGAGTTTTGTCCGTTGACCTCCACTCATATAAAACCAACATCCACCAAAAACTATGATGGGTACTGGGCATATCCTCCCCCAATCTGAGGGTGACTTTCAGTGCTAATAACATGTACGATCATGCCACATGTCACTATACAGACATGACATGTGTCATTTTTTTACCCCTTTGAATTTTAACTTTGACCTGGTTGACTTGAACTTTGATTTCCCATAAATTTTGCGCCATTGGAAAGCTAACAACGAGCTCTACACAATAATGACGTTTTCGAGATGATTTGAGACAGTTTAATTTTGAGAATTTATGGATCCCCTGGGGCCTTTGTGAGCGCTCTGGATCCTCCTGGACCTCTGTCAGTGTTCCTTATATCCTCCTAGATCACACCTCCTCACTAAAGAACTTTTGAACCTCCAAAATTATAGATACTCAGCAACTTAGTGATGATAACTCTAACTCACTCTTCCATCTTGCTTAAATGTTCATATCCAGTAACTTTGTGATGAATCTTCTTCACTCTTCCATCTTGTCAATTCTTTTGGAATTAAGTCTTCATCTTAGGTATTCGATCTTAGGTACTAGACTAGTGTACTTATGCTTGCTTCTCTAGAATATGGCTCTGACTCTGGCCTCTGGCACTATATCTAATATGATATATAGCACCGGTTCTAGGTCATAAATTTCCAAACTACAAAGGTTATGTTCATTGAATCTTTGCAATACGTGTATTTTGTATTTCAATATCCACTCCCATCTCCTTCTACTGAGGATAGTCTATCTCTACCAATATGAAACCAAGTCGAATATTGATATATGCCTTTCCCATTTGGACTCTATGTTCTTCTTGATGTATCTGTATAAGTCCCTGAATGAATACTTTGTCCATTGTCTCTCTTTCCTCGAAGAACAATTATACATGTATTGTTATCATATGTACCTTCCTTGATTGCTTATGTTCAAGGTATACATCAATATGAACATGACAGAGTATTTAAATATGCTTATAGCATGCACATTTTTGTGCCCCTTATAAGAGGATTAGTTTCTCCTTTACCAACTCTAGAAATTTTTACATTACTTTGATGCTCTTTCCACTCCTGAACTGTTGTTTTTCTTCATATGAGATATGAGAGATATTCGATATTTTATTACAATGATGAGTGTTCCATATATAGGGAACATAAGGTGACCATCCATGAAAGGATGCATCCCTTGAATAATCAATAACTATTTATTATTATCATTTACTTATTATATACTATATTTAATAATCAATAATAATTATATTATTAATTATTATATTTAGAGAATGTCTTCCCGATGTTGTCCAAACATCAACACTCCCTCTCAATGAGGGAGACATTCTGCAACATGCCACTCTTGTCTTTGAAGTATACAAACTTCACCCTAGACTCATGACACTTGTCTGTTAGTCTTGGGAGACATCTCTCTCTTACTTATTATATACTATATTTAATAATCAATAATAATTATATTATTAATTATTATCTTTAGATAATGTATTCCCGATGTTGTCCAAACATCAACACTCCCTCTCAATGAAGGAGACATTCTGCAACATGCCACTCTTATCTTTGAAGTATACAAACTTCACCCTAGACTCATGACACTTGTCTGTCACCTGAACCGAGGGAAAAACTCCTTCTTTGGATCTCCCTCCAATTAACTTTCTCTAAGATTAGGCTCACTTTGGGTCCACATGTAAAAGCATATAGCATCTTGAGTCTTTATCATTCCTTGTCAAATCACCATGACTAGGACAAAAACTACACCAAGATCTTTCACAACAGGCACACACCTATGAGTGAATGTCGGCTTGATGCTAACTAACACGTGGAAAGCACTTCAAGCACCTCGAGTCCATATACCACAAGTGCACCTTTGTGATAAATGTATCCTATATCCCTTGGTCTGTAGCCCAATGTAGGAGAATTTATGCTCGATGTTGAAACATCAACACTCCCTCTTAGCTAGGGAGGTATATCTCCATAGTAGTACACAACTATTGTCTAGAGACATGCAGTCTCCACCAGTGGTACAAAACCATCATAGTAGTAAAAGATTTGTCACACATGGCACTCCCAGGTGGACTTCTAGAGGCTACTCCCTCTAGGAACACTTAGGGTCAACTCCCCATAGTGTGAGACATAAAGGGTCAACTCCCTTGATGTGTCCTTAGTTTCTCTGAACATGGGACGATAGGTTATAAGCCCAAATGCACTTATTCCTTCTCGAACAAGTGTCCTCACAGATCAACTCAACTCAATTCACAGAGGAGTATGATCTGGATAAAGTTTGTCACACATGGAACTCCATGTGGACTTCTAGAGGCTACACCATCTAGAAACACTAGGGTCAACTCCCATAGTGTATGACATCAAGGGTCAACTCCCTTGACATGTCCTCATGTGATCTCCACATGGGACGTTGGGTTATAAGCCCAACTGCACTTATTCCTTATCGAATAAGTGTTCCACTTATCCCTTGTCGGATAAGTGTCCTCGCAGATCAACTCAACTCAATTCACAGAGGAGTATGATTTGGAGAAAGTTTGTCACACATGGCACTCTATGTGGACTTCTAGAGGCTACACCCTCTAGAAACACTAGGGTCAACTCCCCATAGTGTATGATGTCAAGGGTAAACTCCCTTGACATGTCCTCATGTTCTCTCCACATGGGACGTTGGGTTATAAGCCCAACTGCACTTATCCCTTCTCGGATAGGTGCCCCACTTATCCCTTCTCGGATAAGTCTCATCACATATCAAATCAACTCAATCACATAGGAGTACAATCTGGAGAATGTCTCAGAAAGTTGCAAACATCAACACTCCCTCTTAGCGAGGGAGGCATTCTCTGCCACGCCAAGTCTGTCACGGAAGTACTTAAACTTTATCCTAGATTGGTAAGAACATCAGCAACCTACTCATCTGTAGGAAGGTACTGCACCAATACTTCCTTCCTTTGCACCATGTCTCAAATGAAATGGTACTTGATCTCAATGTGGTTCGATTTGTCATGAAACACTGGATTATCAGAGATCTTCACACAACTTTGGTTACCATAATGAATAATGGTGGAATCCAGCACATGTTCGGATAGATCTGCAAGGATCTTGTGAAGACACACTACTTCACGGACTGTCATACTTAATGCAATGTATTATGCTTCTATTGTGCTCAATGCCACAGAAGTTCATTTCCTGCTACACCAGGAAACCATGAAATATCCCAAAGTGAAGCAACACCTGAAGGTGCTCTTTCTATCCACTGCGCTCCCTGCCTAATCAGAGTCAGTATATTCCTGCCATATCATATCAATACTAGAATTATATCTCAAACCATGTTGAACTGTGCCTCGCAAGTATCTCAACACGTGTTTCACAACAATCTAGTGTGTTTATCTCAGCTGACTTATAAACTAGCTAAGTGCACTCACTGCATAGAAAATATTTGGTTTGGTGTTAACCAGATACATCAATTATCCAATCGGCTGTCTGTACAGATTCAGATCAATTTCGTCAAAATCGGAAGAAAACACACTTAGTTTCTTTAGATTCATCATCATTGGTATAGCCACGGGCTTGAAGTTCAGTATCTCCAACTTCTTCAATATCTCAACTGTGTACTTCCCCTGACTCGGGAAGATCTCATCAGTTCTCTGCCACACCGCTAGTAGAAAGAAGTAGTGAATCATGCCAAGGTCTTTCATCTCGAACTCAGAGGCCAATGCAGACTTGCATTCAAAAATAAAGCTCTATGTCCCTGTGAGGAATAAATCATCAACGTAGACAACCAAAATCAGGGCCTCACCATTAACAGTTTTGTAGTACAGGTTGGGATCAACAACACTTTTGTTGAATCCCAAACTCATTAGGTGTCCATCAATCCTCACATACCAAGCTCGAGGTGCCTGCTTGAGTCCATACAGGGCCTTCTTCAACCTACACACATGAGACTCCTTCTCATGTATGACGAAACCATCTAGTTGCTCGATGTATATTTCTTCCCCAATCTCTCCATTGAGAAAGGTTGTCTTCACATCTATCTGATGTAGTTTCCAACCCATGGATGTTGCGAGGGCAATAATCATTCGAATAGAAGTGTATCGAGCAATAGGAGAAAATGTCTTCTCATAATATATTCCCTCCACTTGAGAGAATCCTCTAGCAACAAAACTTGCTTTGTGCTTCTCAATGCTTCCATCAGTTGTATGTTTGATCTTATAGATCCATTTGGAAGTCACTACAGACTTCCTTTCAGGTCTCGGAACAATATACCACACATCATTCTTCATGATGGACTGATACTCCTCCATCATGGCATCTCTCCATACTAGATGCCTCCTCATAACATGAAGGCTCAAAATCAATGATGTGGCTCATAGCTACGGCATAGCACAGATATCTTTGAGGTATCTTTCTCTCTCGGAAGGTACCAAGAGGAGCTACATGTCCTTCTGTATCCTACAGAGTCTGACGGGCCCATGCAGGTCTCTTCTGACCTACTGCAATATCTCTGGAAACATCAACTGGAGCTATAAGATCAACAGGATCAATTTGATCAATAGGCTCAACTGTATCCATTTGAATTGTTGGAGGGTGAGTGGGAGAAGGCACCTTCTCTTCTTGTCTCTCACTATGAATCTCCATGTGAGATCCTCTATATCTCTTGAAGGATACATCCTCCTCAAAGATAACACCTCTACTCACCTCAATCTGTCTCTGACCAGGGATGTAGGTCTAGTATGCCTTCAAAGACTCATTGTAGCCCGCAAATGTACCATTTCTGCCTGGAGGGTCTAGCTTGGTCCTTTTCACCTTGGGTACATGAATGTACACTGAACACCCAGATCTCCTGAAGTGTTCAACCTTAGGCTTCACCCATGAACTGTTTCCATATTAGACATCTCGTGGTTCCCTTGTGGAACCACTGTCTAAGCCATATTAAGGTTCCTGCATAATGAGGAAACATCAACATGAACTACATATTCCAACTTCCTGCATCCTTTTGTTCCTTCACTTTCATTTCTTCAGAATCATGAATGTTGAATAAGAAAATTCTAGTTAGTTCATTATGAGACAATACAATTGTCTGTATTGTTGTCTAGAGGCTTTAGAGATCTTCATAACGAGATTCCTCTCATTGTAAAAAAAATATGTATAGGTGGTTATATAGAAATCTCTTTAATGATATCCTCTCACTCTATAACAAAGTGTAAAGGTGACTATCTAGAAATATCTAATGATATTACTCTCACTCTTTACATCATATAAGGTGGAAATATAGAAACTCTCTTTACAAAATTCCTCTCACTCATACAAGGTGGCAATATTGAAATTTACAAAGTCCCTCTCACTCTTATAATTTACAATGAGTGGATTACAAGCCTTCTAATAGACTTTAGGATATTATGGATCATTCAGAAATCAAGTGAGAATGTTTTTTCCTTACTTGTCCATTATCGTCCATTCTTCTTGCTTGGATAACAAGTACTTGACTCATCATAACCATAATGAAGACTGGAACAATATTGTCAACCAAGTTAACCATTCCCTTAAATTCACAAACTCCATCATTCATTGTTGCAATAGCTAACCACACTCCATTTATTAGTAATAAACTGAACAACACAATTGAATATATAGATTTAAAAGAGAATGAACTATCAACATATCTCCCTTTCTTAACAGGAACAACATCAACCAAAGGACATGTTTTTCTTTCAACCATAGGATGTAAATATGGATCATGGATACTAGCATTAGCTAGAATGTGCCCTATAGTTACAAATGCCAAATTTGTCTTCATTCAATGAGCTCTCACAATGAACTCAATCCCATCCTTTAAAATATGATACTTGTTTTGTCCCCTGTAAAAAATGGCCTTCCTATCATACAAGTATGGACTTCCCAAAATCATCCCACAAATTTCGATTGGAACAACCTCTAACTCTACCTCATCAATGAAGCTGGATGTGATCACGAACCGTAACTTACATTGTTTAGTTACATGTACCTAAGTATTTTCACAAATCCAACCCAAAGGATACGGTCTCGGATGAGGCCTAGTTTCCAATCCCAACTTCTAAACAACTTACTCTGAAATAAGATTCAGTTGTGATCCACTATCAACAAGTGTATCAATCTTTGTGTGTTTTGAGATAACTTGTAAATGAAACATATATTTTATTTTCCTTCCATTAGGGATCACTTTAGACTTTGCAGAAGAAATACATGAACTAAAACTTGAAACAAAAGATTTACCTTTGATGCCCATAGCTGCAACCTTGGTTTCATCCTCGGAATATGATCCAAGATCCTACACTATGATCATGGTATTCTTTTTACCCTTTATAGGTTGAGCCCACTTTGACTTCAATTCTGGATGCAACTTCCAACACTTTTCCTCCTCGTGTCCTTTCTTCTTGCAATGAGAACATGTAGGCTTCTCTTGCTCTTTATTCTTCATTATAGTTGTCTTCTTGAAGTCATGTGGCTTCTTCAACTACTTCTTGAAGTTATGCAACTTTCTTTTTCTTTTACCACCAATTCTTTTGGCCTTCTTTTGGTCCTCGTACATTTCTTTCACCATAGAATTCATTTCCATGAACTAAGAAAATAATGTCTCTTCAGTACCGAAAGGATTTGGATTAGAAGAATCTTTGTTTGTTGTTGAAGCCATTTCTTTCTCTTAAATGCATGTCGTAAACCAATCTCAGGAATGTACTCTTCAACGATCCTTCACCAAGCTTAAATATGGACCACTGTAAGCATTCACTTGCAAATAAACGTCAAAAACATTGTTGATACCACATGATCTGAAAATACCACACAAGTTCTGATACTAACTTGATCCTTAAATATCACCAACTCTGATACTAATTCAACCCAAAAATCCTTAGATTCCAATTAGTTCATATGTGGATACTAAACATCTGACCAGAGTCAAGAATATAAATAATGATCACTTGATAATTTGCAAAATATCATGTGAATGTCTTACTTATCCATAAACCCCTAAAATGATGAATAACTTGAACTGTAAATGAGATAATACAACATAAAATAAAAGAACTCAAATACACATTGTAATTGACATACATCATTGCATCTTCAAAGTCCCTTTAAATAACATGATGGTTCTTCATAATCTCAAATTTCCAAATCACATTACAATATAGGCTTAAAAAAACACAATTTGAAGACACTCCAAAAATACACTGCTCAAATGCAGAAACATAATGCACTATTGAGTTTCTAGTGAAAAATCATGAAAACTTTATATAAAATACTTGAACTTTCGTCAAGGTGACCCCCGACATGCTTTATGGTGTAGCCTCGTACCCTTGCCACATATTACGAGGAAAAAACCCACATTGGAATGTGTCCACAACCTTGGGGTGCATGCCCATTAAATAGGGTGGCCTCCAAAACCATACCCAAAATTTAAGGCAACTTCATTACTATATTTGGCATTGGCTTAGTGGTTAGAACCTCCTGCTATTCTAGTGGAGGTCGGGGTATCAACTACAAATTTAGTGATAATCCCTACAATAATATTGTCTAACCAAAAATCTAATGCGCGCGTAATTTGTTATTGACCTGCTACAACTGCATAATCTCCACGGGATGCCACTCTAGATGTCTTATCTAATTCATAGGATGGTTTTCCTTCAACCTCAATAACTACTCATGTAATAGATATGGAAATTCACAGAAAAATACTTCATCCAAGTCACTAAACACATATTTGTCGAGATATTTGTGAGATGTATATTTAGGGTTTTTGTTGTCCTACTACGCAAAGTGGATTTCCTTTGTCCTTAACCATCTTTCAATTTCTTCCTTCTTTGGATTCCATGGCCTAAACATTCCCTTCTATGTTTTCATTCCCCATGTTGTTCTTCACCATATCCCTTCTAATCTATCATGTGCAGTTCCAGCTGACAACGGAACCATTTGTTGGACGATTAGTCTGACCTAGGTTTTGATCTCAAAGGTTTCCAACAAAACCCTCAAACTATCGACCCTCCTAGTAAACCAAAAGGCAACGTTGTGCACAAACTAAATAGTGCAGTATCACCTGAGATATCTTATGGGGGACTACAATACTTAGATGTATGTAGTCAAGGAAGGGATCGGGACTGTATTATGTTCCTTTTCCTTATGCATCAACATTATTATCCACTCATATAAATATAGTATTCATTCATTAATCAAACTATGCATGCATGTTGTCATAATATAATTTAATCATTCATTCTTCAACCGATAAACAACATAACAGTAAAACAAATATTTAGACACATAAACACAGTAGATTTATCGTGGTTCACCCCCCCTAGGGATATGTCCACAAATATATGTTTCTTCTGCTCTTTTATTCATCATTCTTCAAAATATGTGTTGTGTGCATTACATTCTTCAAGCTTGCAATCATAAAGTAGGACTAGTTACATCTGTGAGGCGGACTAGGCCACACTAGGCTCCACAACCTATGACCTAACCCTCAAAAACTAGCTTATTCAGACAAAAAATATCATCTTCTTGACCAACCAAACAACTGACCACACCTCTATTAGACCTCTTAGGCCTTTATTTATACTATTTTATTGGTTTATCGCCATTACATTCATATCAAAACCGTAACCCTAACATGGCTAGGTTTGCCTGCATGCATGCCACGTTATTTTTCCTCTGTCTTCTGCATGTTGTTTTACCTTCATCTTCTGCATGTTGTTTTTCCTCCACATATGGCGTGCGCTCCAAAAATAGGCTTTTCTTTCCCAAAATAGGAATGCACCCAAAAATAGGATTTTCTCTCCCAAAATCGGCCTACGCCCAAAAATAGGTTTTTCTCTCCCATAATAGGCATGTGCCAACACTTTTCATATTCACATAACTACTCCCTGTGTGGAGTCATATGAAAGGATGCAGATGAGTAAACCAGACATTTCTCATTATCTACATGTGTTCTTAAAGAAGGAAAGTACACATCCCCTCCTTATTCTAAGGAGTTTTTTGCATCTATAGAAGCAGAATCTTTAGATCCCTTCCCTCTCTCAACACTTTAGGATCTACATTGCTTGTTGTAGTGCCCTTATTTTCCACAACTCTAGCATACCTTTAATAACTTTCTGGGAGATTTATATCTACCCTTAGGTTTAGATATCCCACTTGAGGACTTATAACTTTTTCTTTCACAGGAGCATCCTGTTGCAAAAAATGCATTTGTGTTATGTCCTTCTATGCTCTTCCGCCTCATCTCTTCCGACAATAAGGATGAGACCACATCATAGAAACTAAAAGTATTTGTATTACTACCTATGTCCACAACCAAAATATCCCACCAGTCTGGTAAAGAGAAAAATAAACTAATACACTTGTCTTCAATAGAAATATTAATATCAACAAATAATAGTTTACTTACCACAATATTGAAGGCATTCAGATGGTCTATCACTGAATCTTCATCTTTCATCCTCAGGTTATACAAATTCTTCTGTGTGAAAAATTTGTTTACCAAGGACATAGACTGATACAAAGTCCCCAACTTATCCCATAATTCCTTAGTTGTAGCTTCCCCTAACACATTAGTAATATTGAAACTGAGAGACAACCGGATTTTTGTCTTTGTCTTCTGATCCAACTTTTTCAATATTCTGTTGACATTCCTTTAAGTGTAGTAACTGGATCCACTGCAATCCATTGATATTTTTCCACCAACAAATATTCCATGTTTAGCTTCCACAGCTCAAAATGTTTCTCATTAAATATATAGTACATGGGACCAATCTTGCAAAGAATATAACACATACCCAACACTCAAGAGCAAGTGTATCCTCCACAAAGGTTCTCATAGAGATGGATTAACACTATAATCCATGAAGTAACCCCCAAGCCATATCACTTTCACACTTACTCTTGGTGGATTTTTACTTTCCCTTGTCACTCTCGAGACCTATCCCTCTACCTGGGTCATTTTATTTCTTGTCTAGGTAGCACACCTGATAGGTTCGGATGAAGACCCTACCATACCCAAACTTGGTAACTCACATGGGGTCCCGGAATAGTATGATTTTTGAAGGGGATACTAAAGTAAATTATCTTGCATGGCTTATATATTAAGTTACATATTACTTTTCATGCTTTAAGGACTAATGTTTCTTATGAACTTTGGCTAACCATGTTTTATACTTTGGCTTGTTTTGGATACCCCTGACATGGTTTTTGTGGGATGTCATGGGCTTGTGCCCAAGACGTTGTGCCTTATTGCCAGACAATTGAATGTGTGATGGTGAGCATTGGATCACCCAATTTCTCACCATCCTCAAACACTAGCTCTCACATTCTCAAGACCTTGTATGAAGGATAGATGGGATTCACTTGATAATTTATGGTCATTATTCCACACATATGGGTTGAAATCCCCTTATGCTAGGAAGAGTACCCTATGGATTTTGTGCATATAAGATGGAGGACCTTGTAGTAGTAGGTGTTTGGACATCACATGGAGATGCAGTTGCATCCCTCGTAGCCTTGAAAGTTTCCTTTAGAGGCCCTTGACGTCACCCTTCTATCCCTTGACATCATCCTTTGGTTATGGTTTTGATGAAAGGATGGGTATAGGAAATGATTTACATGACTTTGGGTGAGGAGACACCTCATTTCACACTCTTTCACCCTTGGAGGATGCCACTTTTTCTTTGTAGGACCAACGTTTTCCTTTGGAGGTAAGACATCACCCTATCCTAGCTTGACATCATCCTTCTATCACATGACATCACTTGTATTTAGGGTTTTATTGTGTATTTTTGTATTTTGGAATATTGTTTGAGGAAAATTAAGGGGTCAACCCTAGTTATATTTTATTGTTGAAAAATTATGTGGACAAACTATTTTGAGGTTTCCTCTTATAAAAAGGGCAAGCTTGATTTTCATTTTATCATCATAACTTATCACCTTTGTGAGAAACACTTCTGAAAGTTTATCCCTCTAAGGGTTACTATCTCTCTTGAACTCATGCTCTATGATTGGAAGGTCAATTATGGATGCTCTTTGCTGATTTTGGATGGAAATTTTTGCAATTAGGGTTTTATCTCGTGGTATCTTGGTGAAGTAAGTAAATTTTCGCAATTTTATTCTTATGTTATTAATGTTTCATGGTAAATTTGTTATTTCATGCTAGACATCTTGTTTGGTGAAACCCTAAGAGAGGAACATAAGTAATTCTTCCTCTCACAAGATGATTTTTGTCCAAAATTTGTGAAATAATCATTGCTAGGGTTAGACTCATAAATCCCTAAAGTGTTAAAACTTTAGGAATGTGGCCCTGGAATTTTGATTGTGACCTAGTTGAAGCAACAAGAAGGGAGAAATGGTTTCTAAGGCCCAAACATGCTTGCACCCTAGAAGTCCTTCTCCTCAAGATTCAAACCTTAAGGCCCTAATGTGCTAGAAACATAAAGATATTTGAATTTCCTTTTTGTGTGTTGATTATGTAATATTTCTAATCCTTGATCAGGTGGTACTCGTTTTCTCTCCACTTGAATATCACATCCCTCATATACATGTAGGTGCTTCCAAACAATACACCACACACATCAAGAGGTACTACATATAACTCCACTTCATCAATAAAATTTGCACTTATGGAAAATTTTATTTTACATTGTTTAGTGACTTTGATTTATACATCTTTATTGACCCATCCCAATGGATATGGGCTCAGATGATCATTAAAATTACAACCCAAGATTTCAAACCATATCATTTTCTATGGGGTTAGATTGTGATCTAAAATTGAATAGAGAATCTACCTTGCTCTTTTTTACCTAGATATTAATATGGAATAATTTTTTCATTTCCTTCTCTTTCTTGTGATGAAGGCTCCTCAAATTCACCTCCTTCTACATCGAAGTGTAGACAATATTCTCATCCACATCAGAGTTTCTCTCTACCTGGTTTCCCAAATACTTGCCTAGCATGTTCTTGTTCTTGGCATCCTTATTATAGTTCTTTGGATTCATCTCTGGATGTAGCTTCCAACACCTATCTTCAGTGTGAACATTGATATTGCAATGGTTGCATTATTTGTTTAGATCCTTGCACTAATGTGAAATGATTTTTTTCTTCTTGTCTTTTCCTTTCCACTTCTTCTTCCCCTCCTTGGAAGAATGTTGGTGATATTTGTATCTAGAACCACTTGGATGTCCCTTTTTATGACCTATGTTCTCCAGATAATGTGCTTGCACGCAACCCTCATCAATGGTCCTTGGTTTGAAGAGCATCACTTTCTTTCACAAATGACTATGTAGACCCCCTCGTATACTTAAGGACTACATCTGGGTTATAGGAGAGATACCCAACATGATCGCCATGTTTCTGAATTTGGTGGTATACTCTTAGACACTCTTCCCTTTCCTCTTCTTAAATTGATACCAATGGATTCATTGTTCCTCTACATACCGAATAGGGTTGAAATGAGAATTGATGAGGGTTTTAAAATCCTCCCACTTATTTACTTGAGGATCTCCTTCCAACCTAAGTGGCTATGTGTGGATTTCCCACTAGGTTAGTGCATGGCCCACTAGTTTCAATCGGGAAACTGAAATCTTATTCTCTTCATCTATATTATGAACATTGAAATCCACTTCTAATTATTGCAACTAATGATTCAACTTAACAGCATCGATATCACCTTGGTAGGGCTTGATGTCCACTTTCACTTCTATTTTGAATACAGGTCTGAATGAGTGATGGCACTAGAACCTGAGTGATGGCACTAGAACCTGGTTTCTCTTTCTCAGGCCTTTTTTTTGAATCATTTTATGGGTCTTCACTATATACTAATTTCTCATCCAATCTATCTTTCGATTTAGAGCCAACAACCTCCCCGGAATGTATGAACTTCTTCACTAGCACCTAATCCAGGTGGATCTCCGTGGCCATCCACATTTTCCACTGAATCAATGCCTTCAAGCTTGTGGTTTTGATAAACCATTATATTCACCATTTTGATGGGGAATGTAATGTAACACCATCTCCATTTGTCAATTGCATACATCATGTAATGATTTCCTAGTGATCTTTTGTACATGCCTACATCATAGTGTTAATAAATCAGATCCCATTAGAACTCCATGGTTGAGTGTGTTTGACCTAGATTGGTATTAAGAAGGGTGACCACCTGGGAAGTCCTAGTGTTTTACATTACTATGGCATTTTGTAAACTTGGACCAATTTATCCCACATGCATCATGGGAATTATTTGCCTCTCACTCTCTCATATATGGTTGAGGTGAATGAAGTATTTTAAGCATGCAATGGAGTGTGATGTGAATATTGTTGTGAATGAAGTCTATCCAACATCTCTCTCTCTTCAAAGATAAGGTACCACCATTCTAGCCAGTTTGTATTAAAATAGAAAAATATTATAAAACACAAATTGGCTAGAATGGTGGTAGCTTATATCTGAAGAGAAAAAAATGTTGGCTATGCTTCATTCGCAACAAGATTTACATCACACTCCATTTCATGCTTAAAGAAACTCCTTCACCTCAATTATATATGAGAGAGTGAGAGGAGAATTTTTCCCATGATGCATGTGGGATAAATTGGTCTAAGTTAACAAAATGTCATAGGCATCTAAAACACTAGGAATTCCCGGGCGATCACCAATCCCAGTACTACTCTAGCCTGAGTGCGTTTAATCATGGAGTTATAATGGGATCTGATGCATTAACTCTATGTTGTAGGCATGTACGTAGGACCACTAGGAAATCATTACATGATGTCTATAATTAACAAATGGAGATGGCATTACATTACATTCACCGTCAAAAGGGTGAATATCATCGTTTATCAAAACCACGGGTTCGAAGACATTGATTCAGAGGAAAATGTGGATGGCCATCGAGATCCATCTAAATCAACACTACCATGAGGAGAGCCATGTTGTCAGAGGTATCAACAACTAATTTCTCTTCCAAACTTACATAGTCATGAATCCAAAGCAGAAATGCCCACATATCCTTTTCACCAAGAGAACTTCTTAGTGCTCACAGATTTTGTTAATGAATCTGCAACATTCTCCAAAGTGTCCACCTTCATCATCAACACATTCTTGTATTCAACCATGTCTCTCACAAATTGATACCAAAAATCAATATGCTTTGTCTTTTAATGATAAGTCGGGTTCTTCACCGGGAATATTTCTCTCTGACTGTCACAGTCTATCTTTACAACTTGTTGTATCATCCCAATAACTGAACACAATATCTATAACCATACTGCTTCCTTTCTTGCATGAGTGATTTTCGTGTATTCAACTTCTAAATAGGCTAAACACATACCCTCTTGTAGACATTCTATGATCCATATCCTCGGCCCAGTCTGCATCCACAAAGTCATGTATGTCCAACACTTTTTCCAATCCTTGTCTTCCTTGTTAGCGCAATCCATAACTGGTAGTGCCACACAAATAACTGAAAATCATTTTTATTGCTGTCCAATGCTTCTTCCATGGTTTTGACATATACCTAATCAAAACTCTCACTACATGTGCAACGTATGGTCTAGTACAGAGGATTGCATACATCAAAATACCAATTGCACTCGCATGTGCAACACGGGACATGTCTTCCTCCTCTTCATGTGTCTTGGTACACTGATCCACATATAAACTTACACCTAGAGGAATAGGAACCTTGATCAGTTTACAATCTTGCATATTAAACCTATGCAATATTTTCTCGACATATTTCCTTTGATTTCTTCTAGTCAGAAACTCCACTAGATCCCAAGCCTCATTCTTGTATAAGGTTTTCATTTCTTCAACCATGGCCTTTTTTGATAGTTTTTCATCCTTTGAATCCACTACCTTCCTAACAGTTCTAGGATCATCATCAGTAACACACAAAGAAAAATTTGAACAGAAATCAGGTGGAGTATACATTTATGGTTTCCTTCTTTTCTAAGTCAATCTCCTCAATACTAGGGTATGAGGATCTTCTTTTTTTTATTCTTGTTGTTTTGTAGAGTCCAATTCATCATCCTTCAACTTAAATTGTATTTTCTCTAGTTCTTCCTTCCTTGGTAGGATTTCTCGTTTGACAACATATTTTCTTTCTCTAAATACCACATCTTGAGTCTACACTACCCTTTTAGCTTATGGGTTCCAAAGCTTATAACATTCCAGACCATCTTTTTACCCAATAAAGATACATTCTTCTGTCTTTTTATCTATCTTACTCTTGTTTTCCTTTGGAACATGAACATAGGCATCACAGCCAAATACCCAGAGATGTGTGAGAGAGGGTTTCTCACCAGTCCATACCTTATGTGGATTCTTGTCATCTAGTGTTTATGAGGGTGATCGATTGACCAGGTAACATGCAGTACCCACTGCCTCTGCCCATAATTCATGTCCTAAACTGGAACCACTAAGCATGTACCTTGCTTTTTCCATCGGTCTATTGTTCATCCTTTCTACAATTCCATTTTGTTGAGGTGTATATGGATTAGTCTTCTTCCTTTCTATATTGTACTTCTTATATAATTCTTCAAATTCATTTCCGCAAAACTCTCCACCATTATCCATCCTTGGCACTTTAATTCTTTTCTCTATTTGATTCTCCACAATAGCCTTAAACTCTTTAAACCTATCAAATACTTCATATTTCTTCATGAGGAAATACATCCATGTATTCCTTGAGAAGTCATCTATAAATGAGACATAGTACACAGATTTTCCAAGTGACAGAACCGACACAATTCCAAACACATCATTGTGCACCAACTGTAAAATTCCATCTACCCTTGTTGCACCAGAGGGGGATCTTACCTAATTTAACTTCCCATATACAAAATGTTCATAGAAATCAAATCCAAAGAGAAATTAGACATACCTTCAACCATACCTTTACCATGTAGTAGTCAAAATCTCTTCTCTCTGATATGTCCCGGTATTTGATGCCACAACATAGCCTTTTCTCCAAATACTATAAGAGTTTTTTCCTTATTTGGCTCCAATATCATGAAAAATGGAACTTTTACACCCATAATTAATAGTGCTTCCTTGCATCTTATACATAGTTCCAACCCAAACTCCCTTCAGCAACACCATTTCTCCTTGAACCATCCTGCAAGTTTTTTTCTCAAACATTATTTTTACCCTCGCATTGTCCATTTTTCTTACATAAATTGAATTTATGGCCAATCTTGGGATGTGTAGAACACTAGGGAGTGTTCTAATCCTTCCATCCATGAGCTTCAACTTGAATTTTCCTCATCCTATGATTTTGGACATCAATTCATCAAGTAAGAAAACGTCACCTCCATCGTACCTTTCATATTCACATAGCCACTCCCTTTGGGGAGTCATATGAAAGGATGCACATGAGTCAAATATCCATGCCTCATGATCTGCATGTGTGATTGAAGAAGGAAAGTACACATCCCCTTTTTCTGAGGATTTGTTTTCTTCTATACAAGGAGCATCTTCATATCCCTTCCTTCTCTCAACACTTTACTATCTACATTGCTTCTTTTAGTTCCCTTGTTTTCCACATCTCTAGCATACCTTAAAAAACTTTCTAGGAGATTTATATATATCCTTATATTTAGATTTCCCACTTGAGGACTTAGATATATTTCTTTCTTGGGAGCATCCACTTGCAAAAAATGCATTTGTGTTATGTCCTTTCATGTTCTTCTGCCTCATATCCTTCGACAACTAGGTTGAGACCACATCATCGAAACTTAAAGTAGTTGTATTACTACATATGGCCACAACTTGACTATCCCACGAGTCTAGTAAAGAGAACAATAAACTAATAGACTTTTCTTCATTAGAAATATTAATATCAATAGATAATAGTTGACTTACCATAGTATTGAAGGCGTTCAGATGCTCTATAACGGAGCCTCCATCTTTCATCCTCAAGTTATAAAACTTCATTCGCATGAACAATTTGTTTACCAGAGACTTAGACTAATACAAAGTCCCCAACTCATCCCATAGTGCCTTGACTATATCTTCCCTTGACACATTCAGTAATACTGAATCTGAGAGACACAATCAAATTGTGTTCTTTGTTTGTCTTTCGATCCAACTTTTTCCAATCTTTTTCTTAAATTCCTGTAGGTGCAGTACATGGATCCATTGCGATACATTGATATTTTTCCACCAACAGATATTCCATCTTGATATTCCATAGCTCAAAATGTTTCTCATTAAATTTCTCTATCTCTATTTTTGAACTACTCGTCATTTCTTTTCACATGAAGAATCAGTATCATAGATCTCCCACTGTAACAAGGCTTATCACAGACCTGAGCCAAACCCTTAGCCATAAAGGCGTCCCCCTCAATCCAATAATTTATTTGATACCAAATGTAGATTTTAACTTTGTACAATTAATTACTGCAAACATATTCTTAATAAAAACAGAAAAGATACAATGGCACACACACACACATTACACAGAGATTTTTACCTTGGAAACCCAAACCAGGAAAACCAACAACTTGTTTAGAGTCGCACTTCTAATCTTATATTCATCATATTCATTGTTTGAAATACAATATACATATAGGATCTAGTGGCATCCAAACCCCTAATCCATTGACCTGGATTATCCAACAACCCCAATTCCTTAACCGGTATTAGAAAACCATCGACGAAAACTATGTGTTGAAACAATGCCAAAAACGGACGCAAAAATCCGCNAACCTTCCAAGGATCCCATATCAATGTACAGTACATGGGACCAATCTTTCAAAGAATATAACACATAGCAAACACTCAAGAGCAAGTTCATCCTCCACAAAGGAGCTCATAGAGATGGATTAACACCATAAGCCATGAAGTAACCCCCAAACCATATCACTTTCACACTTACTCCTGGTGGGTTTTTACTTTCCCTTGTCACTCTCGGGACCTATCCCTCTACCTGGGTCATTTTATTTATTTTCTAGGTGGCACACCTGATAGGGTTGGATGAATACCCTCCCATACTCAAACTTGGTAACTCACATGGGGTCCTGGGTTGGTCTAATGCTTGAAGGGGATATTAAGGTGAATTATCTTACATGGATTATATCTTAAGTTGCAGCTTACTTTACATGTTTTAAGGATCGATGTTTCTTATGAACTTTGGCTAACCATGTTTTATACTTTGGCTTGTTTTGGATGCCCCTGACATGGTTCTTGAGGGATATCCTGGGCTTGTGCCTAGGATGTTGTGCCTTGCTTTCAGACTATGGCATGTGTGATGGAGAGCAGTGGGTCATCCAATGACTCACCATCCTCGGACAGTTGCTCTCACATTCTATGGACCTTGTATGATGGATATATGGGCTTCAGTTGAGCAATTTTCGTCATTATGCCACACATATGGGCTGAAATCCCCATAGGCTAGGAAGAGTACCCCATGGATATTTTTCACAAAGGATGGAGGATGTTGCAGTAGCAAGTGTTTGGACATCACTTAGAGATGTAGTTGCATCCCTCATAGCCTTGGATGTTTTCTTTGGAGGCCCTTGATGTCAGCCTTCTAGCCCTTGACATCATCCTTTGGCTAGGGTTTTGATGGCTAGATGGGTATCGGCGATGATTGACATAGATTTTAGTGAGGAGAAATCTCACTTCACGCTCTTTCACCCTCGAAGGATTCCACTTGGACTTTGGAGGCCCGAAGTTTTCTTTTGGAGGCAAGACGTCGCCCTATCCTAGAATGACATCATCCTTCTAGCACATGATGTCACCCTTTTGTATGGTTTTATTGTGTATTTTTGTATTTTGGAATATTATTAGAGGAAAATTAAGGGATCAACCCCACTTATATTTTATTGTTGACAAATTATGTGGACAGACTATGTTGAGGTTTCCTCGTATAAAAAGGGCAAGCCTCATTTTCATTTTATCATCATAACTTCTCACATTTGTGAGAAACACTTTTGAAAGTGTCTCCCCCTAAGGGTTACTATCTCTATTGAACTCATGTGTTATTCTTGGAAGGTCAATTGTGGATGTTCTTTGTTGATTTTGGATGGAAATTTTTGCAATTAGGGTTTTATCTCATAGTATCTTGGTGAAGCAAGTAACTTTTCTGCAATTTTATTCTTTTGTTATTAATGTTTCATGGTAAATTTGTTATTTCATGCTAGACATCTTGCTTAGTGAAACCCTAAGAGAGGAACATAAGTGATTCTTCCTCTCACAGGGTGATTTTTTTCCAAAATTTGTGAAATAATCCTTTCTAGGATTAGACTCCTAAATCCCTAAAGTGCTAGCACTTTAGGATTTTATCCCTAGACTTTTGATTGTGACGTAGTTGAAGCTACAAGAAGGGAGAAATGGTTTTTAGGGCCCAAATGTGCTTGCGCCCTAGAAGTCCTTCTCCTCAAGATTCAAACCATGAGGCCCTAATGTGTTATAACCTTAGAGTTTGAATCCTACCCCTTGGTTTCAAGTAGGTCATCACCAAATCCTAGCTGCATTGGTTGTTATAAGACTCCATAACCCTTTAAAGGCATTTGTTTTAAAGAATTCTCAAGGTGAATTGATCAACAAAATCTTTCTTTCAACTCTCTTAAGCATCCTGCTAACCTGAATAACACTAACATTGGAAAACTCATTAGATAATTTGTTGCTATTACAAAAATTTTCTACATCCATCTGATAACACTTTTATTTGTTGCATACACTCTTGTAAAGGTGGCTTAACTTGTTCAGAAATTGCCTTAAACAATTGGATATCGTTCTAGTGGATGTATGCTAAGTTCTCAGGGTAAATTGTTGCATTTTTTAACACCAATTGGTGTTGTTGTTGTAAACAATTTATTGTTTTCATGTCAATGTCTACTGCTGGAAATTTATAACAGCCATTGCAACTTTCATTGTCTAGTGTCTTTAAGAGGTATTAATTGCACGTTTGGACTTGGAAATAATCATATATAGTTTGTTAAGTGTTCTTATTATGGGCAGGTACTCAAACAACTTCATGCCTCTTCTACTACCTTGACCTAGACCTTTATTTAGGTGATCAAGAGAGGGAGTGGTAGGCTTGGCTAATATACTTGCTACTTTGACCCCTTGAGGTCACCAGGGAGGCCTCCCTTGTGGTGGACATCTTTCATCACTAGAATGAGGGAAGTTATTACTAAGGTGATAGTAGTAGGATGTTCCATTGTTACGCAATATTTTAGGAATTTTGGTGGGGCTTTGCACAAGTAAAAATCTTGCAATAACATGCATGAGTATAGCAGAGAGGCGGAGCATGAGAATTCTTGTAGCTAGAAAAAGAACCTTGAATCCAATTTGAACTAACAGGGCCATGAGCTTGATTTTTGTTGTGGAATGGAACAGAGTAATTCTAGCTGAGATAAATTGAGAAAGTTCCTTTTCATGAGATAATTCAAGTTGGGATGAGATCTAAGAAACATCGTGGAAGCCCTAGGCATTGTGGGTATGGAGGGTTTTGGCCAACAGTTCTTGTGAAGGAGTGGCCTTCACACTGTTAATTTTGTTCTAAGAGACTGAATGATTCCCTAGTGGTATCATAGCCTAGCACAGGGGTGTCTATATTGCATAGAGGACCAATGCATCTAATCCTACAATTGGGTGGGAAAGTGTTCACCCTCAGTCAGTTGTTTGGCTAACATTTTGTAATAGGTAAGTCTCTCTTGTACTCTCATTTACACTCTTTAAAATATGTAATATGTGATGTATACTCAAACATTTGATGAAATTGTATGGTTTTGTAGAAACCTATGAGAAAGGAGGAGCTAAATGTGTGCCATGTGTTTCCTGTATAACAGTTATTCATCATCTGTTGATTTGCTTGTAAAACGAACTCAAATTTATAAGTTTATGATGGATGGAATGAATGTATGTTTTCACACTTCCTATGTGATGGATATTTTCTCCATGATTAGGTATCTTATTTTGAATGCATAGGTAGACGACCTGTAGTCTCATGGCCAAATCTCTGAGATCGGCATGAAAGGAATGAAGAGTTTATTCACCCACAGGAAAATGTTGTTTTCCTTAAGTTTTCATTTCTTTAGTTGTGGAAATAGTCAAGCTATGTTTAGATGTTTGCCCCATACAACCTATATAATTCAATGCTAAGGATCTAATTTATCAAGATCATTGGAGATATGGAGTCTCCATAGTAGAATCTCCCTAAAGTGGAACCTCACGGATGGAACCGTGACTAGAGTTGGATCTCAGAAGTGGGAACTAGCACTGAACAATAAGCCAATATGGAACCCTGGAGAGGGAACCTTATATCCAAAAGTATCAGATAGTTAAACTTTTGCAGAAGTCGGAGTCGGATACAAAATCATGACCTAAAAGAAACCTAAGGTTGGTGAGGTCATGCTGATAGAAGGTCCACGTGGAGATGATGTGGAATCCATGTAACTGGTTCCCTGGTGAAGATCAAGAGGTAGAGGCAGTTAGTGACGCCATGATGGCAAGTCGTGGGGATTGGTTTGACTGGTGGAATAGTGTAGTGGAACTATAAATTCCAATATGAAAAGGGATAAGTTTTGAGATTCAATCTCGACCATTCTTTGGACATCGAGAGTCAATCTCGACCGTTCTTCAGACATCGAGAGTAAACTCGATCGTCCATTGGGAATTCAGACATCAAAAATATCTGAGAGCGTAATGTAAGGTTGATCCCAAAGGCACGATTCTGTAAGCCTATCAAACTGTGGGTTTCAAGAAGAATCGAGAGGTGGAGTAGTGTGACACCTCGATGGGATAAGCCCGCAAGCGCAAGATTGAAAAAAAAAGAACGGATGATTAGCAATATATCTTTACTATTAGACTTGTAGGGATCTAGTAAAGCATGTTGACCCTTGTGTAGTTTAAGGGCCCACATATATTTGGATTGTCAATCAGAGTCATTCTCATTTTTCGGATATTGCGAGAAAGTGTTTGTGGAAAGACACATTTGAGAAGTCCAATTGAGTTAACCGTCATGCATCTCTGAGACGGAAATGAATAAGGACCTTCAATTGAGTAGATCAAAACCATCAAATATGTCGAAATAATGGAACTCCATTAAATATGGTGCAATTTGAGAGCCCATGATGATCTGTATTGTTGATCTGGGTGATCATATGTTGTCTGATCTATCAAACGAGCATGTTGTTTGAGGAGGGCTGGGTGCAGAAGAGAATTCCATGTCAGCATGTTAAGTTAGATGCTACATCATATGACATGTCCACTGAGTGACAGGTTAAGGTCCGTCATTAGGTACACATCAGCAAGGGAAGACAATTCAAAGCTCGCCATGTGGCAGTGGGTACAAGTGGGACCCGTAGATTCCATTGTTAAGTGTCAAGAGGAATAGACCAAGTGCCAAGAGTAAATATTGATTGTATGATGGGTGTCAAGGATCGATATTGACCATCCATTGTAGATTGACAGATCCTGTTCAAGAGCCCGGGTGTGTTGTGGGGAGTGAATTACTCGATAGAATTGTGGGCGATGGGTTTCAAAAAAATCTTATAGTGGAGTGATGTGTCATCCTAAAAAAGCAAGTCCGATGAGGTAATCCTGACAACCTTATGGGCTTTGGACCATGAGAGAATTGTGAGTGTATTAAAGTTTTTTCCAATGGGAAAAGCTCGATAACACATCACAGGCTTCGAAAAGATTCAAGTATATTATCAATTTGACAATACAACAGAAATTCCCTGAAAGGAGTATTCCAATAGTGTTGCGGGCTAAGGAAGTCTGAATGCTTGTGTCCGAGTGTATAGCAGCAGAACATGTCTGCCAGCAGGCGTGAGATAGGTGCACGTGGATGTCAGTGGACTGGTGGGGTTGGATAGCACATGTGGAGTGGGTCCTCGTGGACATGACGCCATCATAAGGAAAACTTTAAAAGGGCGTATCTTTATGTCTCGAGCTCATATTTGAGTATAAAGACAGTCATCGGAAAGATCTTGAAGAGTAGGATTGGTCTATAAGATTAGAATCAGAATTAGCATGATGGTTATGAAGAGGAATTTTGTATGTCCCACCAACCTAAGGAAGGATTAGGGGATCGAGTGTGTTATAGGGTTAATTTTGATACTTGCTTAAGTCTTACCAAGAAGAACAATATTAACCCTTATACATGCATCAAGTCCTAGGACAACCCATATTTCCTAAGTACCTAGGTGGAAGATATGAAAAATGAGTAAATGTGACAAACAAGAAAGGGGAATGGGTTCATATGATGACCCTCAAAGTCTTAGACATGCACAGGTCTTATTATTCATTTATTTATTCCTCTAGCTTTATTTAGCTAGGATTTTTAGACATAATAGCCTTCTAGATGTAGCTTAGCATTGAGTTACCATCCTCAGAATTCTTACTGCCCTTTTAAGTCTTTTTCTTTAAATGTTCAGTTTATCAAACAAGTTCCTTTTATTTAGATATTCACAGACAAACCAAGGAATACGGGAATTGCTCAAGATTTATATTTGGCTTTTAACTTTAGCTCTTCACCTCTTAGCCTTAGTGGCTTTATTGATTCAATATTTAATTTGACCTTTCCTTTTGACCTTTGATAAATCATACATGACCAGGATGCAATTTTTTATGTGGATGGAATGAATGACACTTGGGAGGTGGAAAATGGTTGGCATATGGACAACGCTATCTATCATGGACACCCAGTTATATAAGTTAACCTGAGAAATGACACACTTCTAACAGAAAACATGTTCCCCAAGGTAATATGAGACAAGTAATAAAACCATGTAATGTTATAAAATGCTAATAGACAATCATTAGGTGTTTACCACTTTATGACAAGCTAAGAAGTGATATCATGTCCAAATATATGGAATGTCAAATGAAGAAAACTCAAACCATATCGTACCATACCACAGCATCTATCATATGAGGATTCGGGATGAAAGTGAGTCACACCATAGCTGAGCTAGCACGATAATGTATCTATTGGAGATCAAGAGGAAGTCTATCTGGATCAGGAAAAGATGAGCATGACACCTCATGCAAGTAGAAACATGGCACCCTTGCTAGGGTATCCAAAAAGTTGTCATCCTCGAGGGGGTAACGGGTCTAATAGAGTTCTTTGAGTGTCCAAAGAGCATTATTAAAGGCTTTGGAGTCGGGATAATGTCAGGCTGTTAATTCCCATGAACTAAAGAATAAGTTTATGAGTCACCTCTTCAAAAAATAATGAAAAAATGAATATATGTCATATTTCAACTTCAATGATTATAAGATTTCAGGAGAGAGTGAAGACAATTAATTTAACTTACTATCTTCCCCACCTAAGTGTTTAACTAAATTAACAAAGGATTTGTGAAGATGGGGTGTCCATCGGAGGTGAGGAACCTTAGAGCACACGTATTGCCTCAACAAACCACTTGACCTTCCATAGTTTCTCATTCCTAATTTCCTTCACTAGTTTTTCAAATCCAAAACAATCTTCCCTCTTTAAAGCTAACCTACTATGTCCCAATCATAGAGGACCCCAATGACTTCAAATTCCCCAATATATCCAATAATGTCTATGATCGGAAGTCCGAACAAAATTCCTAAGAAAATAATATCTAGTCGAGGTTTAAGTCCGGTGGAACATGCACTGACTAGCCACTAGCATGTTGTGGAGGGTAATGGGAGGGCCTTGTCTATAACTAAAACATTCTATTTTGATGGGAATTTGACAAGCTGGAATTGAAATTTCAAATTCCATATCAAAAATATGAGGATTTTTTTTTTAAATGGTAAAAACATTTGGAAGTGAGTTGTTTCAGTTAAATCCTAGAAAGTGGACCATTTTGTAGTCAAACATTAGTTCAAACCCTAAAGAAGAGCATTCTTAAGATAAGTCATAGACTTTTAATTTCTAAGCAATTTGTTGTTGATTTTACATTTTTAAGTAAGTCTTATACTAATAATTTCTAAGCAATATGTTGTTGGTTTCACATTTTTAATGATCTAAATCATTACAAAATTCAAAGACTTTTAAATCGTATTTATCAATTCATACGGATACATCTTTCATTGTTTAAAAATACGATTTCAATACTTACGAAAAAAAATGTTGAAAATCAAAAAGTGTTAAAAATAAAGTGAAACGTTTTGATTAACACTAAGCCAACTTTTCCCACCGGAGGAATCCTCTTAATATTTTGTCTTCCTCGGCTTTCAATGCAGGGTTTGAATGGAAAAGAATTTGACAATCATGAATTTGCATAAAATGTAAAATGATAGGAATGAAAAGAAAATGGCCATCATCAATTTTTCATTTGACATGAAAAGAAGATTTGAAATTCTAGGCCTACGTCTATGTTCACTTAAATCTCATCGCCCCTCGGATCCCATATTAATGGTGCATAGATAAACTTTGGAATATGGATAATACAAGAGTTGCACACTAAATCCAAAATAGAAGAAGTGATCAATGATCATAATGTGATTGGAGCGATACTACCATGCTCTTTATCCATTCTCATATCACGCATGTAAAGTACATTTTAGTAACATACAAGATATATATCAAAATGCTTTCAATGGATTTATCAATAAGCATAAGGACTTATACAACCATGTGTACCTCAGATGTCATATTTGTTTGACCTTTATATGTAAATCTAAATCTACCATGCTGCAAATAGTGCATGGATCGCTATCATGGACTCAAAACTCTTTTGGATCACTATCATGGAGTTATTACAACATCTCGGCTTCCATGGATCATTCTCATGAAACTACTAGGCTCTTCAAACTAAAGGAGCTATAATACCATGTTAAGAAATAGAGCAAGTAGACACAACACAAACACTTGTAGAAAAGGTTTTGGCCATCTCAACAATATATTCATCCAATGGTATCAATATATAGTACATGGATATAATTACCTTGTAATAAAGAATGTTAACAGATTGACAACTCATCAATATATAAGGATGATACCTCATACTCATAAAAAGATTATCTAGATTGTATAGGGACTAAAAAGCTAATAGAGTCATCCTCATGAGCTCAATCATGTAGTGTGGATGTTATATGGAGTGTGAATCCTAGTGTTGCAAAGGTCCAAATGGAAGACATGTACATTGAGGCATCAACTGAAAAGAGACAATCAAGGATGAGGTGAAGATATGGATTTTAAGATTGGATTAACTATTGAGGGCACTTTGGAGAAAAAATATTAGTATTATGTTTTTAATCCCCTTATATGTATTGTAGGGTCGCTTTATTATTGTCTCAATTTGTAAAGAAGTACACCTACCAAGAACATATAAACTGGATTAAAATAGGTTTTGATAAAACTTTGTGAACTTCATTGTCACTTTTTGTTATCTTTCATGTATTATCACATTGTTTGGTTCACTCATGTGTTTTACTATAAATGTTTAATTGTTACTATAAAAAATAACTTCCATTTCCATTTATCCTTTAATTAAGGTCGTGTCACTTCCATTTTCAAAGGTTTTAAGGTTTCTTTTGCGAAGCAATATTACATGTAACATAGATATATAGCAAGTGCATGAGGATGAGTATATTGTTGTAATAGCTTTGAACCTTGTTGTTGACCAGCCTTGTGCCTTGAAGATTCTAAGGTTTACCTTGAGTATCATCCTTGAAATGAGGGCAAAAAAAAAAGTTCAATACCAATACCTTTATATTGCATTTCCACCCTGCCTGAAAGCATATCATTTAGATCTACACATTATAATTCATAATAAATACATGATTATTAATAAGTTCAACAAATTTAAACATAGTTTTGGTTTACTTGTAATGTTGATGAAATGTTGAATAATATTTAAACATAGCTTTGGTTTACTTGTAATGTTGATGAAATGTTGAATAGTCCACGTAGATTCATTATTGCCATGCTCTTCCTCTAGAATGGGCCCCACTGCAAGCCCCAGGCAAATTCAATAGAAAATAAATACCCTCTACATTTTTGAAAGAACTTCCAATAAAAACTCTCCTAAATAATAATTTCAATTTTACCATGTTACTATGTTGAATAATGTATTAAATCACATAGATCCATCTTAACTTCAAATCTATCATGCATCAAGAAGGATCAAATCCCTTGAAGTCCCTTGAAGTGCAAACACAAACATTTTCTAAGTCAAGAAAAAATTACACTAAGTTATATATATATATATATATATATATATATATATATATATATATATATATATATACACCACATGTCAACAGAAAATATTACACTAGGTTTTAAATATATATATATATATATATATATATATATATATATATATATATATATATATATATAAAGTTGATATAAAAATAATTTACTTTATGTGAACATTGAAATATTTTATTTAAGATCAACATAGAAATATTTTTTTGTTATTAATATTTTTTTAAGTCTCACATGTCAATTCGATATTGAACATGGAAGAAATTACACATCTCCCTCATTTTTGGCTATAGAAAACCCCTCTTAACACAGTGTTGGACTTTTTTCTTTTACTTTTTCTTTTTTTACCAAAGTAAATTGATTATAATAAAGAATGGTTATTCTTTTTTTAGAGATTAGTGAAGTTATTATTAAAAAAAATATATGAACAAAAACAAATACACATCAACCCATTTAACAAAGAAATTGTTTAATTGTTTTACCTTTTAAAACTATTTTGGTTGTATATTAACTAATTTTGATCATAATTTGACTACGTTTAATCGTATATAAATCATAAAAGTCTTACAATTATATTATTCTTTTAACAAAGATACATGAAAAAATGTTTTTGAACCTACAGAACATTTAATCAAACAGACTGATCAACTGGACCAACCATGTGGAATATGCAATCCAATGCTAAGGCTTTTAGTAATAGCCATTGAAATATCAAATTGCGGATCATCTAGGAATCACGGTCACAAAACCTATACAAGTGAGCAACCGTATTATTTAAGGAATTCAAGGAGATTAATTAGTGCAAGCCTACGTACAGAATTTGAATTTGTTATCTAATATGCTAAAGCATTTTATCAATCGGAGATTAATTAGTGCAAGCCTCTCTACGGAATTTGAATTTGTAGTCTAATGCTGAAGCTTTTTATCAATGGCCATTAACATGTCAAATTCAAATTGTATATCATCTAGGAACTACTATATCCTCACCAAATCTGAGTCTTTGAATTTGTAGTCTAATGCTAAAGCTTTTTATCAATGGCCATTAACATGTCAAATTCAAATTGCATATCATCTAGGAACTATTATATCCTCACCAAATCTGAGTCTGAAATTATATCCTCACCAAATCTGAGTCTGAAACTGTTTTGTTGAAAACCTAATCCATTAGGGTTATGGTATTTTGTGTTATTCACTTGAAAAGAAATATAAAAAGTCACAAGTGATTATGAATCATGTATGATATGATTCATAACACAGATCTTAATTGTCTTATCACTATATTTTCCTCATCTAGCCTGATCATTAGAGATAAGGAATAACTTTTAAAAAGCCGTGCACTAAGCAATATGAAAAGTATTATGGTATATGAAAAGTATTAAGCACTAAGCAATGTGAAAAGAGTTATGGTATATGAAAAGTATTATGAAAAATCACATGCACTAAGCAATATGAAAAGGGTTATGGTAGAAGAAATATAAGTCACAAGTGATTATCAAGTCTAACTTCCATGTATGATATGATTCATAACTGATCATAAGAGATACGGAATAAATTTTAAAAAGTCATATACACTAAGCAACTTCCATAAGAGTGTTCTAACTTCCATGTATGATATGATTCATAACTGATCATAAGAGACGAGGAATAAATTTTAAAAAGCCATATACACTAAGCAACTTCCGTAGGAGTGTTCTTATTTTAGTTGATATTTAAAAAATGTCTTAGGAACATTCATTTTCCAAGAAAGCACTAATGGCGGCTTCTTATTATCAAACATGCAAGCAGAGCGATTCAAAGACTTCAAAAATAATGCACTTCAATAAAGCTCCACTGTTTACTGAAATTGCAGTACATATTTAAGAAATGGCAATTACACGCAAAACTGAGATGTAAAATGTAATTCATCTTACTATTTTTGCCTGGAGACCATAAACAACCCACAAATTGTACAATACTATTATCTCATGAGCTATCATCAAATACACTGGATATCATCAAACAGATCCGGTCAATCTTGCATGATCAGCAAATTAGCCTATCCCAAGTTAACCACCAAATGGTACTAATGGACAATAATTAACAGAAAACAGGAATAAGTTATTCATTGCCATGGAATTTGGAACCACTCAGAGATATAATGCCTACCCATCTGTGATACAACACCATAAACAATTTCTGAATGGCATTTACGAATTAGAATGAGGTTGCCCTTGTAAATTTTTACTTTGCAAAGAACTACCATTGACACTGAATTTTGGATCATCAATGGTGATACGGTTAGTCAATAGCCACCAACAATCTTGTCTAGGATATTAGAGAAGTTGCCAATCATCTTCACTAGAAGGTACAGCTGTCACGCTCTCATTTTCCAGGAGCAATGTTTCAGGTACAGTCACCACTGAGTTCCCTCCCTCGGATGTGAAGGCATCATTTTGCTTTGATTTGTTGAGACTCTGAGCAACGGTGAACAGTGGAGCACCTTCTGATCGACTTGCAAGATCAGATGCCCGTGCACATAAGTCATCAAAATCATCTGAAGCCACAAAACAAGAAGTTTTAAGTCTTTGTAAGACCCCTAATAATGTCAATACAAGAATTTTAAGTCTTTGTAAGACCCTTAACAATGTCATGTATGGGAACTTGTTCTCTACAGAAATAGCTAGAACAGCTTTTACATACATTGAATTTAACTAAATTGTAAATATAACAAATCAACGATCTTTCATTAAGCTATAAGAGAGGAGAACAAAACAAAAACGATGTGACAGACCTCTATTCCGGCAGTAAAAGCCTATAGCTAATGATGGATCAATAGCACTAAGTGGCATCTGGCGTACAACACTGCATTAATTTTCATAGGAAATAGCAATGAGAGTTTTGTACATTATATTGTTGCTCTTATTAGTTCACCATGTGTAACAATAAACCTCTAGCAAAACAGCTTTCTATAGAACTCCAGGCAACAGTTACCTGCAATGATAAGAACCAGTCTCAACCTCCGTATTATCAGGAGATACCTCCACCACCTGCAAGACACTCATTGATTATGACAAGAGAAGCCCATTAACAAGCACAAAAGTAAAACTAGAGTCTAGAAATAAACATCTTAGTGGGTGACTCACACTTTCAAGCATAAAACTACAAGCCCTTAAAACCCCAACATGTTGTTAATATCATGGTAGCTTCGGGAGGTATGAACCTCTATTGTGACCTATGACGATATTAGAATACTCCGGAAGGAAGCAAAGAAGTAAAGGAAACCCTAGACAAGTTGTCGGCTACAGAAATATATTTAATATGAATTTATTAATACCCAGGAGGAGAAGTCGGCCCCAGTAAAACTGCCCAGACTACTATAAATACAAGGCGTCAGTTCTCATTATACACATCTCAGCAGTTGCAGAGAGAACTAGATCTGCGCAGGTGCAGTTGCAGCTTGTGCACAAGTTTTTGGGAAGGTGTGCGCTAGCCTCTGGGTGGGATTATCTAATCAGCTTGGTTTCTATTCTTGCTTGGTGCATTAGCCTCTCTTGGCTATTGGATTGCTACCAGGATTCTCCTCTCTGTCAAGGTCAAGGTGCTCGAAGGGTGGCTTCGGCCTGTGGTTGGATGACGAGGGTAACGTCAATGGTAAAACGAGCACAATCTTCTATATTCTAACAGGTTATGGGCCCACACCCCCTTCAGTCAGCGTAAAACGCTGGAAGGAAGCATAGCCGCTAGATATTGAGCTCGTTGAGGAACTGCCGCTAGGGTTACTAGCAGGAGCAGCTTCCAAAAACACTGCAGCTAGGGTTACTAGCAGAAGCAGTTGCAGAAACCCTAAATCTCCGATCCAGCACCTTGTGATGGAGCATCTCGCCTAAGAAGAAGATATTCAGATGCGCCCTAACTCGGCGCACCTCTTGGCTCTCTCAAAAGACAAAAATAACGAAGTTGAAGTTTTGGATCAAGGCATGACCAGTGACTAGTCAACCGAAGACATGTGTGAAATAATCAGTCTTTCACACTACTCAGCACTTACCGGGACGATTGAAGATGATATGTGGATAATCGATAGTGGAGCTTCCAGGCACATGACGAGAGATCAAGCCAGACTCTCAAATCTAAGTGAGAGAAAGACATCATACAAAGTGGAGCTTGGAGACAAAAGCACTTACCCCGTCGAAGGATTTGGACAAGCCTCCGTTAAGTTGGAATCAGGTAATCATGTTCACTTAAGCAATGTTTTATATGTACCTGGTTTAGAAAAGAATCTTGTATCAATATCATGTTTAGAAGACAAAGGAAACAGAATAGCCTTCATGGATGGAAAGGTGTTATCATGGCATAAGAATTCTAGCATAGAAGATGCCAAGGTTATTGGAAGTCGTGAAGGAAATCTGTATAGACTACTAGAACAAAATGAAGAAGCTCTAGTACACGACGAAGTCAACTCTAATGAACTTTAGCATAGAAGGTACGCTCATATCAATTATCAAGCATTACCTTTCCTCTGAAAAATGGTTGAAGGAATACCAAAATTGAAATCCACACATGAAAGAATTTGCAAAGGATGTGCCCTTGGGAAGAATATCAAGAAACCATTCCCAAGCAGCAACAACATATCTAAGGAAATCCTAGATCTAATACACTCAAATGTTTGCGGTCCAATGCCAGTCAGATCTCTAGGAGGATCTCTTTACTACGTAATCTTCATAGATGACTATTCAAGAAAGACGTGGTTGTACCTACTGAAATCAAAAGACGAAGTATTCAGCAAGTTCCAAGAATTCAAGGCAAAAATAGAAAACCTTACGAACAAGAAGATCAA
>JASDQU010102806.1:466740-485286 GCA_032191745.1 Picea mariana
GTTTATACATTCTCTCCAGGGCGCACTTTGATTAGTGTAGGAGGAATGGCCCAGGGTGGGGAATGGTCCAGGACAGTCATTCCTTAGGGTTTATACATTCTCTCCAGGGTGCACTTTGATCAGTGTAGGAGGAATGGCCCAGGGTGGGGACTGGTCCAAACATTCCTTAGGGTTTATACATTCTGTCCAGGTTGCACTTTGATTAGTGTAGGAAGAATGGTCCAGGCTCAGAAATTAGAAACAATCCTTCTTCCTTGGTTGAGAAGAATAGGGCAGATAGCCCATTGCTGATGTTCTATACTAAGGGAAGATATTCTTTCATATCCCACAGACGTGAGTGAAAGATTGGCCCAGATGATTCAATTTATATCATAACATTGTTTCTATGCAGGTTGCTATCAGATGTTTGTTATGAAGACTATATGACAGTAGATGTAAACTATTGTGGTGGATATGTTCCACTGTTCGTGAGGTAGATATTCTTTCAGAACTCACAGATGTGAGTGAAAGATTGGCCCAGAGACTGCTTGTCTCCAAACAGTAGAGATATACTACTATGGTGGATTTGTTCCACTGTTTGTGACTATGTGTCACGGTTTGAGTAGTTGCGTACTAGCTTGAATAGACACAGGTGTGTTCTATCAATTAATGTTGTACTAGTTGTCATAGGAGATTATCCAGTTGGATAATAATGACAGTGCTCGTGTTGCTACCAAGTTGAATGGTCTGTTGTGCTCAAGACCATACCTCCCTAGCTAGAAGGGAGTGTTAATATTATGGTAGCTTCGGGAGGTATGAACCTCTATTGTGACCTATGACGAGATTAGAATACTCTGGAAGGAAGCAAAGAAGTAAAGGAAACCCTAGACAAGTTGTCGGCTACAGAAATATATTTAATATGAATTTATTAGTACCCAGGAGGAGAAGTCGGCCCCAGTAAAACTGCCCAGACTAATATAAATACAGGGCACCATTTCTCATTATACACATCTCAGCAGTTGCAAAGAGAACTGGATTTGCGCAGGTGCAATTGCAGCTTCTGTGCAAGTTTCTGGGAAGGTGTGCACTAGCCTCTGGGTGGGATTATCTGATCAGCTTGGTTTCTATTCTTGCTTGGTGCATTAGCCTCTCTTGGCTATTGGATTGCTACCAGGATTCTCTTCTCTGTCAAGGTCAAGGTGCTCGGAGGGTGGCTTCGGCCTGTGGTTGGGTGACGAGTGTATCGTCAATGGTAAAACGAGCACAATCTCCTATATTCTAACACATGTGACCCACAATTTCTATAACAGCACATTTTAGCATGTCCTTCATTGATAACTTGAAACTCACGCTATAAAAATCTTAACAGATGACCCACAATATCTATTTTAGGATGTCGCTCATTGACGACTTGAAACTCATAATCATTTAAAGTTTTAAACATGTCACAAGAACAACATGAACCAGGATCAAACTCCAAACATCAACACAACATAATTTGCCAAATAGCATCATGGGTACCTGCTGCACTTCATGTGGGTCTAAGTACAGAGCTTGATCATCTTGAACACCAACAATATACGTTGAAGCTCCAGGCTTTCCACCAGCAATTCCAAGACTTTGGGGAAATGTGAATGTTTCACGAAGAGATGGTACATACCTGGTAGCATAATAAGTTTTAATTAATATTTGATGGATCAGATAACAGTAAAGCCAACTATCATAATTCTGTGCACATTTAATTCTGTGTAGCACTTTATCTTTACAAGAAGAAAAAGGCAAAGTCACTTGTGATCATCGTGCCGCAGAAGGTGTCTTCATGCAGCATTTCAACCATTTGACAGAGATATATCTTATTCGAAGGCACTTTGCAAAAAGGAAAAGGTAATATCACGATGCCCCGACTCAACTACATTGAATATGAAAAATAGTAAATGTTTATGCAGAACTAATAATTGTATATCCGTCTAGAAACAGGAAGAATTATGGAAACAGTAAGGCATACATGTACAATATCTTTCTTTACTGCATAATTCGAATATGATAATACTACTTCAAGTGATGTAAAATTTGAAAGTTCACTTTGTCGGTAAACAAGAATCTCATGTGGAAGTGGCCATGGAAAGAAAAACACCTAATTACTAGAATTGCAACCTAAAAGAATTGCTTACATTGAACTGAAGATCATTGCCTGCTTTAGGAGCCAAGAAAAATGGTTTCTACAGAAGAATATTATAGTTGATCTCACAAATCAAAGAATGAAGACAGCTAAAATAAAGATTGCAGCAGTCAAAAGTTTGAATAATATACAGCGCTTCAAAGTTCATAATAGGAGAGCATTAATATGGTATGAAATATCTCCCAAAGAGAATCTTGATGATTTCATACTAACAGCTCAATTAACGGAAACAAGCTAGTCCAAAGATTGTAGCCAGAAAAATACCTGAATATTTGGATTCAGCTTATCCCAAAACAAAAAGGTTGTTACATAACTTGTATCGAACTACCTAAGCAGTTTTATGGTAATAATATCTACATATCCATCAAGTGCCTCTTCCAAGCTCAAGAAAATCTAGATGTTATGGAAAATATAATATTAGATAAATCATAATAATGGAAACTGTAGATTCTCACTTAAAATTATACAGAAATGACAGTCTACACAAGTTTACATCATAGCGGAATGTCCGAGTAGAGCATTGGTTTTCATTTATTGCATATTCAAATTCAGCCTATACCAAAACAAAAAAGGCTGTTACATAAGTTGTATCTAACTACCTGAGCAGTTATATGGTATTAGTATCTACATATCCATCAAGTGCCTCTTCCAAGATCCCAACATCTCATGCCATGCCAGATGATAATTGAGCTATGCAACCCCCTGCTGATGTAAATCGCAGAAAACAATAATTGGCATCATCATATCATCTCTAACACCATTGCGCCAGAGACAGATTATTGGGCAAGGGTGAACAAACAGATATCAAAGTTAATATTTCTGAACAGAATGATATGGACATAGAGAACATAGGAAGAAAATATTTCCAACCAAATGATATGTATTTACACGTATAACTAATGTTTCTAGTTATTTAGTGAGAACAACAGTGATTAGATAAAATAGTGAAAGATTGATGAATGCTCAAAGCAGTAGTGACCACACTTACTACCTACAAACTAAACTTTATGCCTGGTCAGAAAGTAGACAAGGACATAAGCAGCACAAAATTTAGCCACGACTTTGGCTCTAGACCATCAGGTCAACTATTTGGTTAACACAAAGATGAATACATTTCCATAGTCAGACAAAAAGGGCCCAGAATAACAGAAATAGCAAGTTCAAGGGATTTAGAGATATAAATAGATTTAAGGTTCCAACCAGCCAAACTTTAGGATTAAAGAAGACTACGGCAACGAAACAAAGACAATCATTGACAAAGCTTAGGCCAAAAGCACTGAAGAGGATTTGAGCTTTTTGTTTATTGTGGAAAGGACAGGGGCTTTTGGGAACTTTAGTAAAAGAAAAGCATCTATATGGAATCTAAAGGAGAGGAGAGGAGATTTCTGAATGTGTAGAGGTGGTTGTCCATAAACTGGCATTACTATAAGAAAGGGGAAGTAGAATGTGGAGAATGAAATGCACGCAATGGTTTGAAGATACTTTCAGCTCTGAAATCAAATAATTGGGCAAGAAGAAACAACAAAAAATATCGCCCTCAATTGACTGAAAGACAACAGTACCTTGTACAACGAGCATTAAATTCGATGGTGGAACAAGAAAAGTAATACTGAACTTGTATGTCAAAATCTTCCACAGAAAGAACACAATGAGCAAGATGTGATATGGACTCTCTTTTCAACAAATTAGTTAGAGCTACAAAATCAATTTCAAGAATAATGTGAGAGCAATGTAGGTAGGGATGCACCTTACCAAATGCCCAGTAAATGAGCAAGATGTGATTTGGACTCTCTTTTCAACAAATTAGTTAGAGCTACAAAGCCAATTTCAAGAATACTGCAAAAGCAATGTAGGTGGGGATGCACCTTAGCAAATGTCCAGTCAATGACGAATAGAATTAGTGTGAGAAGTGAGAACCATGTAAGGATTCAACTTATCAAATGCCCACAGTGCCACACAACAATGAGCAAGATGTGATATGGACTCTCTTTTCAACAAATTAGTTAAAGCTACAAAATCAATTCCAAGAATAGTGAGAAAACAATGTAGGTAGGGATACACCTTACCAAATGCCCAGTCAATAAGCAAAATGTGATTTGGACTCACTTTTCAACAAAAATGAGTTAGAGCTACAAAATCAATTTCAAGAATACTGAGAAAGCAATGTAGCTAGGGATAAACCTTACCAAATACCCAGTCAATGACAAATAGAATTAGTGTGAGAACCATGTAAAGATGCAAGTTATCAAATTCCCACACAAGAACCACCACCTGATCAAAGGCAAACATGACAAGAATCTTCCAAGGTGATTAAAAAAGACCTTACTCAAGTGATTGAGAAAGGATGACACTGGTGGCCAATTCCTGAAATGGGATGGGTGAAGTTTTCCAGTGGGCTTTTCACTTCACATACATTCTATCTGGTGGTCTCTAATGCTTTTGCATGATGAAAAGCCTCTGGCTGCACCACCATGCTTTTTGGCTTCAAGGATATTCAAACAAGGGGTTAGAAACATTCTGGATATATTTGATGCATTAGGGATTGGGTAGTCATAGCCTGATCTAATGGATAGATTCTGGCTCATCAATGCAGGCAAATGGTCTCTTATTTTGGGCAGCCTGATTGTTGATCAACACCTTATCTGTGTAAGTATTCCTCTCCCTAAGGACCCTTTCTGCAGCAAGCCCAAGGCCCTTAAAACATCTTGTTTAACCTCTCTTTCACCAAATCAGCGTAGCACACCTTCTGCAGTTATCTTTCCACAAACTTCATTCTGGGTGATAAACAGCAGTGGCATGTTGAGTTCCTATCAGCATGGCAGCTTGACAAGATAGAAAAACTTTATCTTATCTAGAAAAGAAGACATTATATTATTTTTCACCTGCCTCTTGTAGGTAACCACTCTTTTCATGGGCGGATAGAACAGAAATCTGCGTTAACTTGTCTCTGGAGTCTGTAGATCATTGTTACTATTATTCCTAGCGAAAATGGAATTTTTTTATATTGTTCCAAAAAAAATATTTAGAGACACAAACAAACTTTTTGACTTTTCCAGAGTACAAACAAAAATTAGTCACAAAATACTACCATATTTTTTCATGTTTTTTTATAATATGATTCAATATTGAAGCCGCAACCCACTTGGGAGCCCTTTTACCCATATCAGCCCCTCCAAAAAAGAAATATCAAATTATTCAACATGTTCAAGGAAAAACCATAAAAAACACAAAATGCCTCATATCGGATAACATAATCACGCTAATAAAGATTGTTTATTTGCGTAACTAAATAATCGCGCTAATAAAGATTGTTTGTTTGCATAACTAAATAATCTAATACTATATATGAGAACAATTAATTATTCATACTGGCTACAGAATTGTCTGTCAGCTATAAAGTAATTCTTATGTTGATGCTTGCAGATACTACAAAGAATACACATTAAAGGATGACTGTCAACACTGCACAATTCATTAGATTCATTGAACAGCCTGCGGAGGATGGTTGTTAATGCAGACCTGTAGGGGAAATTAAATTGCATTTTCAAAGGCCAATAGGGTCCAATCTCATCAAGGCACAACTAATAAATCCTACTGCCTCGTGTAGAGTTGCTTTAAACCTTGTTTGATAATTTTTAATTATTCATCTAACAATATGAAATCTAATACCATTCATCTGAGTACCATGGACATGAATTTCTAGAAAGATTGAATTTGGTATTTAGTATATGCATGAAAAATTGAAAATCAAAGCCTTGTAGTTTGCTTTGACTCATAATTTGGCTTTGGCATTTGTAGCAATGTTAGTATGACTAGCTATAGGAGAAGTTCTCTTGGTAACATATATTTTCCTTATTGTGTCTGCCCCACATCTTCTATTGCATTGCTGATATTGTGAAAGGCGTCATGCACAATCAGACAGACAATCTACAAAATGAGCTCCAAACTATAGGAAATTTGCATTCATAGGCTATGTTTTGGTTATATAGTTCTAAGATCTTGCAAAAAGTATGCTTTAGGCCTCTATCCTACTCAAACCTAGACGAACAGGAATGAATTGAGTCTCCCTTTCCCCTAAATGGCATATTACTATATTTTACCTAAGGTTACCGAGGCTCAATAACCAGTACCAGGACTCAGATATCCATAGATCTGAGGGATAAATAAAATTATAAATTAACTTGGCCAAAACCTGAGAGAGACATCGATTTTTAAATCTTCAAATGACTAGGCAGCCTACAGATATGGTCATGCAAAGATTTTTAGAGCGTTTTCCAGTTGGTTTTCAACAACCTAGTAAAAAATACACAGATCCAATATTAATCATTTCCAGACAAAACCCATTTCTGGAGGAAGTCATAAGAGTACAATCAATGACAGTTACAAACCTTGACCACCACTGAGCTGCTTCCCACATGCGAGTTAGTCTAGATCAGTAATCCTGTTTAGATCTATGATTATAATCAGGAGTTCAATTGTATAGATAAATTATTATGAGTTCTGAGAACTGCAGCTTTAAAAGATGATAACACAGGGAAGCTTGGCTGAGTATTTTACTAAATAAATGTCATCGAAATAAACAATAGATAGGTCCCAAACATTACTTTGTGTTTTGTAAACATAGCAATGGAATGGTACTTCCATTGTTTTACAGTTTGCAGATCAACAAAGATTAAATAGCTTGTATTTTATCTTTTCTATCAAATTCCACAACCAATTTTCATCCAAAAGATACTGCATTTTGATGTACACCCAACGGAAATGAAGTGATAACTCACCTTGGGTTAATCTTCTCCACACCAAGAACAAGTGGCACCAAAATCAGGAGAGGCACCTGGGCTTCCCCTTGTCCATTGGACCACTCTGAACACAGCCTGGCAGCATCATCAATGCAAATAACTGGAGCCCCTCCACGTTCACCATATTCATCACCAGAAACAATATAAACTGCCATAGGCAATGCAAGCTTGTGCTTCCCCAACATACAACGCTCCTTTTCAGTCCGAGCAAGTTCCTCCCATGAACGACACATAGCATATGGTCCTAACCAATTTCCAGCAGCTAGGCCATAAGGCTTTCCAGCTTCAAGCAAATTGTGTATGGAGAAGGGAGAAACCTCCGAAGGAGAATCTCCAAAACACCGCAAGATCTCGATATACTCCTGATTAAATGGCTGCATCACCAACATGGGACCACTCTCGTGAGCTACCCTGCAACGCAATGGCAAGAGCCTCATCACACTATACGTGATGTTTACTAGACCAAAAATTTAATCCCATTTTCTGTTGCAGCACCTAATATTATTTATCCCTCTCTGCAACCTTGTCTAAGGTACAATAGATATTTCTCCTTACCTGCTGTGTTGGCCTTCGCCAAGACCTCCCTAAATGATGAAAAAGTAAAGCCTGCATTGACCAAATCAAAATTCTAGGATCGATCAAACCTCCAGCGAAATAGAGCGCCAAAAAAGTAAATAAATTTTAAAACAAGAACTTTTTCTTACATAATTAACAACTTCAGAATGCAAGAGAAATTTCTGGGATAATTACAGACTTTGGTACGCACTAGAAGGTTAACAATCATGCACTTTTGGTCACTGATCCCACAATTGCGAATAGGTCACTATAATTTGAAAATATTTCAAAGAAGCGCTTAATCAATTCCAAAATAGCTCAAGAGTACCTGAGCTACAAGCATCTGCCCACTCCGAAGCATGCACCCCCACCCAACATCGCTGGCATACTTTGATTCACCAATTGGTTCAAATCCTGTATGCAAATGAGACAAACAGGACTGGAATATATGAAACCAAAACCTCAAATGATTCAATGTGCATGCACAAACTGTCTAACAATGCTCATTGATAAAAACACTTAGTATGGCATCAGTAAGTTGATTCTGATCACAATATTGAATACCATTTACATCACATTTTTGGTAATGAAAACTAACCTTTCCGATACGTCAGCCAAATTCTTGAAGAGAAATCATGCAGAAATTCTGCATGGCCCTGGCTAGTAGTTGAATCATCGGAAGATTCATCTGCCAAAAGCTTATAGCACACCCCTAGTAACCAAATTTCACTGCTAGACCCTGAGGCACCTGTCCACCTTGGCCCCAGGATGCGCTCCTGTAGACGCCTCATAGGCCCAGTGACAAATTTGTCGCCGTAATGGTAAAGGAGGTGGATGCTGTAAAAGTTGACCATAAGGATAACTTTGGAAGCAAAAAATGAGGCTGGCCTTCTACTATTGCATCAGATGCTCTGTACAACTGGAACTACTCAGCGGTGATGATAGAATCAATTGAATCTGACCAACCCTTCTTTTAATTATTAAGTATGACAAGTGGATGAAGGATGTACTTGGCACCAATGCTGCACATGGGTAATAGATGATGTGAAATTTATTTACAAGTGACAATCAAGGATTTACCCAAAAAACACATATGGAAGCAAAGGAGTCAACAAAGATATTATAGAGCGCAGGTGTGTGTACACACATACATACATACATAGAGAGAGAGAGAGAGAGTTGGTCGAACATGCACATTTAGTCATATAAAGTATGAAAAAAGGAAGGGAAAAAAGAATTCATCAGACACAGTATAGTCTGCAACTAGACTTCCAGAAAATCATGAGAAAAAATGACTAGAGATGACACATTTATTCATTACATATATATAACCTATAAATATTCTGAAGCTTTGTTAAGGTCTACTTCAAACAGCATACAAATGTAGAGTGATTTTGTTAATGTTGACATAAAATGGCGTACAAATGTCGATTGATTTCAGTATGTGCATGTTGGCTTAGAATTGAGAATAAAAATATCCAGACAATTACAGCTGCCTATCAGATGGTAGGCACTCTTTTGAATAAACTGGGGATGTTGCCCATCAAATATATACAATTATCCCTATCTAAATAATCTGCTTGAAGTTTGGCGATTGCAATCAGATGGTTGTTTTTCAGGTCCAATACTGGCACCAAATAAATTTTGTAGGTCAAGTTGATGGGCATTCATTTGAAATTGCCAGCATTGCTATTAGCATAATTAAAGTAACTCGATTGTAAGATTCCACAGTCGTTGCATGCAGTTACAGGTTGTCAAGTCACAACGCACAAACAGAATTTAATGGTCATCAAAAATTCACTTTTGCGTGCTAGGAATAAGAAAAGAGTACCTGGTGTAGATGCATTGAACTTTCATAAAACCCTAACGGGCAAAATTGGCTTCAATTTGTTGAAAATGGGTTTTATTGAAAAAAACAAAATTAGCAATGCCCAAAATTCTGCAAAACCCGGCAATAAAAAAACATCACCTAACCTAACAGGAATTATATGAAATATAAAAATTCAAGGATAACGTACAATAATGTACAAAATCGAAACAATATCAGATAAATCTAGGGTGGCTTCTGCAAACAGAATTGCAGCAAACCAGGAATATATAATTAAGAGCAAGATCAGAATCGATTCTTACATCTGCGGAAAAAATATCGAAACGCAGCACTCTCTTTCGTTTGACCGCGATCCCGTCAATAAACAAAGATTCAAACCCATTAATTTACATGGTGAAGGCCAAAAAGAAAGTAAACCCTTGACTTGAATAAAATTAAAATTACCACAAATTCATATAAGAAAAGGGGAAACAACGGCTGATCAGTTCGTCCCCATGGAACTGGGGCAAAAGATAAGATGATCGGTGGCTTAAGTAGAGAATTCGGAGGAGAAACTGAAAAATAACTTCGACAACAGTGGAATTCTAAATTACATATACCCGACTGCAAAATAAGGGAACAGGCAATTAAAGAAATTTGGGAAATTAACCCCACACATGGAATTTCTAGGAATTTCATAGACAGATTGAAAGGGAAATGGCGTACCTTTAATGCAATTGATCTTTGATCTTGATGCTCCGGACACTCACAGGTAGCCCCTGTGATCCTCCTCCTGCGCTTCTCTGTTAATGGAGGGGAGAGGGTTGGAATTCGTGTTACATGCGATAACGTTTATATATATCATATCAGAAGCTTTGAGGAATGTATCCTAAATCGCGGTTACCATGGTTAAGTGCAGCATGAGTATATATATGTATATCTTTCGTATGAATATATATGTATATCTTCGTACAAGGAACTGAAAAGCGGTAGATGACATTAATTAAGCTTCTGTAGTATTTATTCTAATTTTGGATTTTTTGGGGGGACTTAATTTTTTTTTTAAACTAAGAAAAATACAAACTATAATAATAATGAATATATATATGTATATCTTTCGTATGAATATATATGTATATCTTCGTACAAAGAACTGAAAAGGGGTAGATGACATTAATTAAGCTTCTGTAGTATTTATTCTAATTTTGGATTTTTTTGGGGGGGACTTATGTTTTTTTTTTAAAACTAAGAAAAATACAAACTATAATAATACATGCATGCACATATTCTGTGGCGGGGCTTGCCAACATAGGAAACCTTTAAAAGCTATGTTTCTATCCCATAGTATGATATACTAATAACAAATAATTTAGAATATAATTGACTATGAAAAAAAATAATAATAAATAAATAGAATGATCACACCAATTAGCCAATGCTTGGAGGAGGAGTAATCTTCACATCCACTTCCAAGATCAGATCCATGTCCTCGGAGTCCTCACAAGCCTCTTTCTTTTGTTGAGCATCTGTGTCAACTTCAATTGGATTGTCCTTTGTGTCAGTCGAGCTTGTTGACCCCATTTCCCTTTTTCCTTTATGGGCTTCCTCAGGAGCTTTCGTAACTATAATTTTCACTCCAAATACCACCCCACCGATAACCTAAAACTTGCCTTCGAAGATATGCAGGGCATGGAAGATGTCCTGCTACACATCTTTCACATTAACCAATGCCTGGGCAATCAAAGTTTTAACAAGCCGGTAGGTTTCAATTAAGCGGAAATATTTAGTGTCTCTGGTTCTAGAATGAATGGGGTCCTCAACCCATTCTCGGGCTTCCTCCAAAAATTGTTCATTGGTGGTCTACTCTCTCTTAGCCACCATCGTCGCCTCTGCCTTCTCCACCACTACCTTAGCCTCAGTTGAAACTTTGTTTTCGTAATGACACTCAGCAATGGTGGCCTTGTACTTTGCTCTGGTCCTCACCTTCTGCGCCCAAGAGGAAGAGGTAGAGTTGTTACCCCAACATCCTCCCTTCTTCAAGCCCCTTCGGCCCTTCCCAACACCCCTAGCCATAGCTTTGCAGAATTTCCACCAATAGTCAAGACGACAGACCCACTCAGGATAGACACCTCCACTAAAAGATGAATGGTTCCAAGACCATCAACAATCTCTCGACAGACACCTCTGCTTACTGAGTCAAACCAGGATGAAATAACATAAGTGCCAAGGCTCAACAAACCGACAAGTGACCTTCCCCGACCAAGAGAACCCCAACGCACACGTCAAGCTTCCATGGTGGTCGCTCTTGTGCCCTTGAACATCCCTACAGCTCCATGGGCCATTATCTGAAGGCATTAGAAAGGCCTAAGTGTTATCCATCGTAAACAACTTCGGATCAAACCACCAACTCGCTAGATGATGATCCTTCCCATCTTCGATAACCCCATGAATTATACCCCTGACTGCGTCATAACACCAACAATCATGTACCTTGTACCTCACCTCACTTTTGCACTGCAAATCATTCATGGAAATGGTTGGATTGGAAACCATCGTACCCTTGCCACCATGTATCTTCATGTCGAGACAACATGCAACAAGATGGTTAGCCCACAAGCACATATCCCACTTTTCTTAAGTGCATGACGGTGGGTTGGGCTTGTCGGCCATGTTCCCGGCCTCCACCTCTCCATCTAATAACCCATCCAAGGGTTTTGGAGGGAGTTATTAAGTGTTGATATAATTTAAATTTATCTAATCTTTCATATAATTAAGAGAATGGAGAAATTGTAATTTTTCAATGCTGAAATTCCAATTTTGAAAGCATATATGTATCCAATGCCTTCAAAAACCTTTATAGCACCCAGATTATGCAATCTCAACAATTGATATTTATCATTCTATCAATTCTTCTAAATTTTTAACCAGATTTTGGACAAAAAAAATATTATTTTGTGGAATAAAAATTGATATGATGTACCACCTTAACATTCACTTACTCTTGAAATATTTTAAAAAGTAGACAAACTCGGTCATTTTTTAATTCAAAATCTTCCCAAATTCAATAGGAATTTTGCCAAAAGTTATAGTTTCACCTAATTGAGGGGAACTTGATTATGAAACTTTGGTCATAGAGGTTTTAGTTCATTTTAAGAAAACCTAGATCATTGTAATTTCACAAAAATGAGTGGATCAGTGGATCAGCGTGGAACTTTGCCTCACCGTAAAAATATAAACTCATCATAAGTATCATTGACTATGAAACATTCATATTCAAAAAATAAACTTACTAGAAAAATTGAGTCTATCCACTTTGTAACTCACTACTCTCTTTTATATTGAATTGTGAAATATACATAAGTTTAAGTTTCTTGATAATAAATTGTAGAATGCATCTTTCAATGTGACAAACTTTTTTTTTAAGCAACAAAAGTGGTAAGTAAGATCATGAACATGCAATCATCTTCCCATTTTTTTAGCAATGCAAGTTCATGAATCATTTCAGACCTTCTTTCAAAGTAGTATAGGAATACCTTGTTTAGAGTGTCTTTTACTAGAACATGTCCACAATGATACCATAGTGACATAATGGTATCATTGTGGACCATATTTGAGGAGACTTCCACTTCTATGAGAAGGATTGATCCTCTTGAGTTTATATGCATGAGGGTTAATAGTGCAAACAATTTCAATGCTACATTGTCCTTCCTTTACCTTTGTTTACCCAATACTTTGTTGTCTACTCAAAAGGTCCTTCTAATAGGCTCAAACTCCATTAATTTAACCAAATATGACACATCAACCAATGATAATTTAACCTTTTTCCACAAGAAAATTGCACATTATATTGAGATATACAATCAGTTTACATAGTCATAAAAACATTACATACGAAGGCCTTGCCTTGAGTCATCTCCATCGCCAAACCTACTAAATCTCGTATCTAAAGACAATAGATACCACTATGCCACCATGATGACAATCCAAAATACAGTCCAAAAAAACTATCTCAAATAAACCTGAAGTCAAGAACTTTTTTATAAAAAGTTTTTTGACATTACATTCTTACCACATGATAACATAAAAAAAGTCTCACAACAGCAAGAATCGGATAGGAATCGCTAGTACAACTTAAATAAAACGCTTCGTCCCTCATGACCATCATTCCACTGATTGTATGTGATAGCTCCAGGACGCTCTTATGGGGCCCTTTTTGATAAAAAATCAACCTCTTGATTTTCTTCTCTGTAGACATGAGCAAAAGTGATGACAGAAAAGTGTTTGATGAGTTCCCTTACCCTGTCTTTCCAACAGTCTATGGTAATGACCTGCAGAGAACCAATATTATTTATGTAAATTCTAACCTTGTACAATATCTACTGCAAACTGATATTCAGAAAAGAACAAAAAAGATACAATGGCAAATACAAACATTACACAGAGATTTTTCACCTAGAAACCCAAACCGGGAAAACCAGCATATATTATATTGATACACATTGTGTTACATTGTTTACAATACAATATACATATAGGAGCCAGCGACATCCAAAACCCTAACCCAATGACCTGGATTAGTCAAAAACCCTAATTCCTTAACCGGAAATAGAAAACCATCGGCAAAAACCATGTGCCGAAAAACCACCTAATATCATGTGGTCCCGGAAATATGTCGGCCCGGTAATATGTCGTCCCGGAAATATGTCGGCCCGGCGAAAATATGTCGGCCCGAAAAAAAAATTCCGGGGGCGCTGCCCCCCTGCACCCCCCCTCTAACCCCCCTGCGCGCCCGGCGCAGGTGCTCAGACACTACTACTCGTGCAAAGAATATAACACATACCCAACAATTTAGCCAGTCAATAACGATTTTTGAATCCCCAATGACATGGATATCTGAAATAGAAAGTTTGTGAGTCAATGTAAGGACAACCCAAGCTCCCAAGAGTTCTGCTCTTGTGTTTGTACCTCCACCACAATTGAGGGTTCACCTGTAAACTGTGTGATCATTGAGTTTTATAACACCCTCCGCTCCACTTTGTTTCCCATTCCTTTGTGTTGCCCCATCAAACCATCCAATGATTATATGATGAGGCAAGATATGGGCAGATCGTCGGATAGATTTCTGCGTTTTTTGGGGGCTATGGCAAGCTGCAACGACAATAGATAGAAAGAAGACCTTCTCCATAGATGGAGACTTAGATTCAAAAATAGCCAAATTTCTTCCATTCCAAATGTACCAACAAATGAATGTTGGCAATGTTGAGTAACTATAATTCCTTCTAGCCCAATAATCAAAACATTCCAACACTGTGGAGCCCATCCACCCTATGACTAGCTTGTAATGTGTTAAAATTTTATTCCAAACAGTGCATGTGAAAGGACATTGGACAAAAAGATGAAAAATTGAATCCTCATTACCTCTACAAAGAAGACAAAGGCCAGGCCCTTGCCATCCTTGCTTGAGAAGATTGTTCCAGGTAAGCAGTTTGTCTTCTATGAGGAGCCATGTAAAAAGTTTGATCTTTTTTGGGCAATCCCAGGTCCATAGCTTTCTCCTCACGCCTCCAATAATGTTCTTCCATAACTCAGCTGCCAACGCGTTATGAACATTCTTAGTAGTTAATATGCTGGTACAATCACCCCCTGTCCACCTTAACTCATCCTAACTATCAGATATAGCTATGCCTGCTTCAATCAAACAAAGTCTATATCGATCCCATTCAGATGCAATATTGCCCACCAAGCCCAAGTCTAAACTGTTGAGTCAATTGGTGCAAATCGTGCCTTGTGTCGGAGCTCTTTTTGCTTGGTAAAGATAATAAACCTGGTTATTATTTAAATGATTTATCGGCTCCATCGAAAGACAGGAAACCTTTCCCATGATGATAGAGTCCCTCGCCCCTGGTTTCCATGCCAGCCAGTGCACAAGCAATGGTAAAGCATTTAGCAAATTCCTCCATGTTTGTGAGCCAGTGTGAGCAGATGGAACAACAATGCGCATCCAAGTTATCACTGATGTGTGAGGAAAATATTTATCTTTCAAAACCCGCTGCCATATACCAGGATGCATCAAACCGCGCCAAAGAGATTTTGCAGCTAAAGCTCTTGAGAAACATAAGATGTTTCTAATCCCCCAACCACCAAACTTTTTTGGCCTAGCTAATGTCTCCCACTTGCATAAGTGATAGGATGATGAATATTTCGCGCCAGACCACAGATAAGAGAAAATCATCTTACGAATCTCGTTCAAGATTGTAACTGGAACGTGGGCCAATGCCAACCAATACACCGGTTGTTACACATTATTTTGGTCATTTTGGTGATGTCTCTGCAGTGATGTGTTCAGGCTCTCATAAGGACCTTTTGCCTGAGAAAAGTGACTGTTGTCTTCTTTCGTAAAACATATTTTTAAGATGAGTTTGCAGGCCACATGTGTTGTAGGGTGTGAGAAACCCTGATTCTTGCAGGTAACCCTATACTGGGAGTGCGAGATGTTTGCAGCCTGCTCTATAGGTAGGGTGCGAACTTGTTTCAAAGCTTAAAGGAAGAGGAAGTTACGAAGGTTCTAGAAGGGGATCTTCTAGAAAATGAGTTGGCATTCGCATGGTTGGCATCCTACTAACTTCTCAGATTTAGTGGGATCATCCTCATCCCTTTAACCATCTCTCCTTCTCCTATATAATGAAGGGTTTCTCAAGGAAGAGGTTAAGCAAGGTTGAATAGAGAATTGATGAAAGAATTGTGTGAGGAACCCTGTTATGAATCGAAGCTTGAGGCCTCCATTTGTCCATCAAGCCGTACTGGATCTTCTTCATGCAAGTGTAGAACAAGTGTGTGTGTTGGAACTGAGGACCATTGAAAGGAAGCTTGCGACATCAAGGCGATCTGATTGTAACTTCTACTTTCATTTAATATAATACAGTGGCATGTCCCTTTCCCATAAAATCACTTTTATTTTTTTGCATAACTCCTTGATCATATGCATAGGTTGTCATTGAATATACTTTGTTATCTTCACTTTGGTTGGTTTGTGTTGTCTTGGACCTGATCTCACAAGAGCACCGGAGTGAAGTAGGAACAACAAAGACCTAAGGAAGCGAAATAAAGGTATGTCACTCATTCCTTCTTGGTAGTAGATTTGATGATTGCAACTTCGGGAAAGAGTCATGTCTTGTCTTGTTTTGTTCTAGATCTAGGTGGATCTAGGGAGATCTGTTAGTGTCTGCATATACCGATTTATCCTATAACACCAATTGGCTTTCTAGCACTGCCTTTCTCAAAACAAATCTACCTCCCAGTGATAGAAAGCGGTTGCACCAGTGACATATTCTATGCTCATATTTCTGCAGAAGCCATTGCCAGTCTGCCACCTTATAACTATCCATCTTTAAAAAATAACCTAAGTATTTAAACCCCACTGGCAGACTCGTGATACCATAATGAAATAGTGTAGTCAAATTATTAAGAAAAACCTATTGTACACCAAAATGATGGAAAGTTGACTTGTTTACGTTGATCTCCAAACCAGAAGCACCACAAAATGCATACAAAATTATATGAATTTCCTGCCATTCAGTGATAGATGCATTTGACATTATTAACATATTGTCCACAAATAAGAGATGGATAATTCTTACTATCTGAGAGACTTTAATACTCATCATATGCCCTTCCGTAAAACTTTTTTTCAGTGAGAGGCTACACCCCTCCATCACAAGGATAAATAAAAGAGGAGATAATGGACATCCCTGACACAATCCTCTCCCACTATTGATGAAATTTGTAGCCTCCCCGTTGATCAGAATAGCTAGAGATGTCGATGTCACACAACCCATAATCCATTTAGTCATGTGATGACCAAAACCACAATGTAGAAGCATCAATATTAGGTAATCCCAGTTTGTGCAATCATATGCCTTTTTTAGGTCCAACTTCAAAATAACGGCCTGTAATCTCTTTGCTTTTTTACAATGAAGGCACCCTTGTGTTGTTCCAATGGCATCAAGTATCTGACGACCCTTTAGGAATCCCAACTATTCCTCAGACAGTGTATGAGAGAGAATAGGTCTGATTCTCCTCACTATGATCTTTGTAATAATCTTGTAACATAGATTACATAGTGCAATAGGGCGATAATCGGAGAAGGATAAAGGGCGATTGGATTTCAGAATTAGTGCAAGAAAGGTAGAGTTAATCAGACGAATGATTTCACCTCGAATTCTAGAATCCTCAACCATCGCAAGTAAGTCAGGACCAACCATATCAAAGAAGAAAAGGAAAAATTTGACTGTCCACCCATCTGGGCTGGGACTCTTGTCTTTGGCAAAACCTTTTAGAACATCTGATAATTCCTTTATAGTTATAGCCTGCTCTAATGATGAGACTTCTTCCTCCAATACAATCTTTGGATAAAGACTAATAGTCTCCAGCTGTGCTCACAAATTTGTCTGCCCCGTTTCTTTAAAAAAGGATTGGAAATAAGTAACAACTTCATTTTTTATAGCTTCCTGTCCCGAGTGAACTCTACCAGCATCATTAGTTATATCCCACAAATATTTTTTATTTCTCCTATAGCTTTCGAATCTATGAAAAAACTATGTTTTTATCGCCACTCTTTATCCAGGTAGCCCTACTTTTGTGCCTCCAAATTTCTTCTTCGTCCAATAAGATTTTGTTGCGTTCTGCCTCCAACAGCCTGCATTGTTGATCTAAGTCAACAATAAAAGATCCATTATTTTTCTGTATATATAAACATTCCAAATCTGCTTCCATTCTTGTTAATAAATCCTTATCCCTTAATAATTTAACCTTTGCCCAAGATTTGACCCAACTTTTTAKAAGAGTTAGCTTTTCTAAGAGCCTTCTTTGTGCCCCTTCAATTAACTCAAAACGTTTATACAACCATACATCTCTTGTTAAATTTGCAAATGTTTCGTCCATTAACCAGACATGATTGAATTTAAAAGGATGCATAGTCTTTGGTGTGCCAAAATCTAGTTGTAAAATGCCAATATCTAGTTGTAAAAAAATAGGAGCATAGTCAGAAATGTAGGTGGAATCAATCCACGATCTATACCTCATAGGTGGACCAATCATATCCTCTTCCACATAAAATCTGTCGAGTCTTTTAACCTCCTGCTATAGAAATTCCAATGCAACATGCTTATATAAAGTTAGATAATTTTACTAAATTTGGAGTATATTCATAATTAAGAAAAAAATTGTAA
>JASDQU010102807.1:43763-53839 GCA_032191745.1 Picea mariana
AATACATGAGGTAAGATGTTGTGATTTATATGCAAAATGTTATTTCAAATTATTGTTGTACTTAATGACACGTGTTTTACTTGTAATGTAATATATTATATTATGTTATGTTGAAATATGTTATTTTCTTGTGTCATGATCTCATGTAGATGGTTGTCATTGAAAGAAATCCATGAAGATGATATAAAGTATTGGAAGAGAGAAAATCCTCGTCTAATGTGTGAAATGCAAAAGTATATACCTCCAACATTTTTCAATGCACAAGAACACTACCTCATACACCAAGTTGAGGAGATTGAAATTTGTGGACCTGTTCACACAAGGTCAATGTGGATGGTGGAGAGGCACTTGAAATCATTGAAGGCGTTGGTTAGACAAAGAGCATGTCCCGGGGGTTCTATGGTGGAGGGATATATGGTATATCAATCCATGGTGTATATTAGTCAGTATCTTCCTAAATTAGCAACGCCAACTATGCATGTAGTGGATCGCATTTGGGATGTGAACTCCATCAAAAAAATCGAAGATCAAGAGCATCTGTTGGGGCAAGGTAGAATGAAAAAAATGAGAGGTAATATATTAATAATTGTGAAAAAATTTATTAATAATACATATAAAGTTTCATTTTTTGTATATATGATCATACTCATTAATATACTAATATAATTTATTTCATAAATTATTAATATTTATAATTACCTGCATATTGGACGTTATAACTAATATTTAATATTGGTGAATTGTGATTTTTTGATTCAATTTCTCAAGAGTGGGATGCATTGCATTTATACATTGCAAATAATCTTAACTGGATGAATGTATGGATTGAAAGATGTAAACAACATAATGGAGGTAGGTTATCATGGCAACGACTGTCTGAATTGGTTAGAGAATCTCGTCATAATGAAGATGCCAATATTGCACAGAGGGAAATTGATTTAGCATATGGTTTGAAAAATGGACAGGTAAGCAAATTCACCCATTTTATTCAGTTATTTTATATTATATTAATGTGACTACATGTGTACTGTATTTTTCATATACTTTCGAAGTTATATAAATATATGTTAATTTATTAATTGACAATGCATCTTTTACACATCTGACATATTGTAGTTGAAACACCACAAGGCTATGTGGCGCAATGGTCATAAATTTCACATCAAACAATTGGATGAAACCAAGAAAAATTCTGATAGTGGGATAACTGTAGTATTCTAGGTCACTAATGTTTCCTCTAGGAGTGACAGACATCCTCGAGAATCTGAAAATAGATACTATGGGTATTTAAACAATATACTTGAGTGTGACTTTAATTCCTTCAAATTAGTTATGTTCAATGTCAAATGGTATAGGTTACGAATGCATGAATGTGATGAGGAAAGAAATGTTATTCAACATGCCAACAGATTTCCAATGATTAAAACAACGGTGTTTGAAAGAGGACATGATCACTATGTTTTTCCAAGCCAATGTGAATAGGTATTTTACTCAAATGTTCCAGGTGAAAGGGATTGGTCATTTGTTGTTAGATATGATCCAAGTGGAAGGCCAATTAAGTATACTCATTTACAGGAAGAAGATGATATTGAAGATCAAGAAGATGATTCGACAGATCAGACAGAGCCGAAAGATCATGTAGGGTCGACAGATGAAGAAGATCATGATCCGGTCATAGAAGACAATATTGCAATTCTTGATGATGATGTCGATGAAAATATGCTCGAAAATGACATTGATGATGATGATGAAATCATTAATCCTTTCAACATCGTTTTTGAACCAGATGATGATACAGATGTCGAGTTCGATAAAGAAGATTAAGATACATAATAAGGATGATTACACAGATGTTGTCGAGGTTGGATTAGGTATGTGACTATATAATGTTTTAATTTACTTATAATGTCATGGGTTAATTACATGTTTTTAAGTTTTATGCGACGTTTTTATATCCTATGTTACATGTTGTTTAATTATTATGTGAAACCTGAAAAATAGTTGTCAATATACTAAAGTACGTGGTAGACTAAAAATATCATTTAGAAACACATAATTTTATGTACCTTCATTAATTTTTGTTTTTGTAGTTTTTATGCATGAATATTAATAGGGCGTTGCTTTTGATTATTTTCTATTTTATAGATTGGGTTTTGAGGATCAATTGAGAGTGATGTGAGGGGGAGGGGAGGGGCCATATGAGCTTCCACCTTCACGTGGTTGGCCTTGTTCAGTAGAGGGTAAATCATTCTTGAAACCAAGAGAAGCTCTTTCATTTGGGAGGGTTTATGGGCTCAAATTTGACTCACACACCCACTTTCTTCCATCATCAATTCATCATGTAAACCATAAACCCTAATTTTATTTCAAAGTACACAATTTGGTTGACGCAAGTTTTAAGTTTTCATCGGTCTTTCTTCATTTTTATTTCAGGTTCTACATTAATGTATATACAATGTATCTGTGTCGTATTTGTGATGAAAAATACCTCTTTTTCGTTGATTGCTTAATCGACACCATAAAAATACTAGAGGCGGGAAACAGTGACATGTGAATGGGGCCAACGTTGAAATTTTTTCAAATTGTTTCTGTATGCATTGAAATTTGACATGGATAGACTATTTTCATGCCTTTATAACGATATGGGAGGGTTTATGGACTCAAATTTGACTCACACACCCACTTTCTTCCATCATCAATTCATCATGTAAACCATAAACCCTGATTTTCTTTCAAAGTACACAATTTCTAGTAGATATGTTAATGATTCCAAATTTAATATTTGTATTTGACTCAAGGTCCAGCTAGCTTGCAAAGTATTAAATTTTAATTTCAAATTGATAAACCAAATATGAAATGAATCCAAGAATCATTTGATATCGTTTCAAGAGAGACGAATGTAAATAATCTTGCGACGAATTAGCTATACTATCGACGAAAAAAGTTCGTCGATAGTATAGCTAATTTGTCGCAAGAATATTGTGTCTAATTTGAATGATGTTACATGGTTTGCAAGGAGTGTAGGGCTTATATTATGGTGCAATGTAGTGTAGTCTATAAGAACAATCTCTATGCCAAACCTCAAAATGGATAGTACCATATCTTTTTCATAAGATAAATATTTTTTGTATGTTTCCTTTGTGGTGGCTCAAGCCCTCAATACACATGATGCCTAACAATGAAATGTAACAATTTGACTGTTGAATGATAGTGTTATGTCACCCATGGTTAAGGAAATAACTTAAGGTTATTATTTACTATTTGAATCTTCTTAGAATTGAGATTCGTTACATAGTCCTTGAAAAAAGACAAAAGACTTATGTAGCGGATATTAATTTGGTATTTGTGTGGGACATTTTATGCCATTAGTATGTTTTGTACAAAAATAATGGATATTGGGGAATACACCATGGTCAAGGAACGAGGAACAAAGAATAAGGAACGAGGAACATAGAACATAGAACAAGGAACAAGGAACAAGGAACGAAAATTGTACTAGGACTAGACACCGGCAACAGTGACCTGTGAATGGAGCCAACGTTGAAAGTTTTTCAAATTGTATCTGTTTGCATTGAAATTTGGCATGGATAAACTAGTAGCATGCCTTAACGATATGAGAGGGTTTCTGGACTCAAATTTCACTCACACACCCACTTTATTCCATCATCATATCATCATGGAAACCATAAACCCTATTTTTCATATGTTCTCGTAGCTATGTTAATGATTCCAAATTTCATATTTGTATTTGACTCAAGGTCCAGCTAGCTTGCAAAGTATCAAATTTTAATTTCAAGTTGATAAACCAAATATGAAATGAATCCAATCATCATTTTATATTATCACAAGAGAGACGAATGTAAATAATCTTGTGACGAATTAGCTATACTATCGACAAAAAAAATTCGTCGATAGTATAGCTAATTCGACGCAAGAATATTGTGTCTAATTTGAATGGTGTTACATGGTTTGCAAGGAGTGTAGGGATTATATTATGGTGCAATGTAGTGTAGTCTATAAGAATAATCTCTATGCCAAACCTCAAAATGGATAGTATCATATCTTGTTCATAAGACAAATATTATTTGTATGTTTCCTTTGTGGTGGCTCAAGCCCTTAGTACACATGATGCCTGACAATGAAATGTAATAATTTGAATATTGAATGATAGTGTTATGTCACCCATGGTTAAGGAAAGAACTTAAGTTTCTTAGGTCCTATTTAAATCTTCTTAGAATTGAGATTCATTACATAGTCCTTGAAAAAATACAAAAGACTTATGTAGCGGATATTAATTTAGTCTTTGTCTAGGACATTTTATGCCATTAGTATGTTTTGTACAAAAATAATGGATATTGGGGACTACACCATGGTTAAGGAACGAGGAACATAGAACAAGGAACAAGGAACGAAAATTGTACTAGGACTAGACACTGACAACAGTGACCTGTAAATGGGGCCAACGTTGAAATTTTTTCAAACACTTTCTATATGCACTAAAATTTGACATGGATAGACTATTTGCATGCCTTAACAATATGAGAGGGTTTCTGGACTCAAATTTCACTCAAACACCCACTTTCTTCCATCTTCAATTCAACGTGTAAACCATAAACCCTAATTTTCTTTCAAAGTACACAATTTGGTTGACGCAAGTTTTACGTTTTCGTCAGTCTTTATTCATTTTTCTTTCAGGTTCTACATTAATGTATATACAATATATCTGTGTCATAGTTGTGATTAAAAATCCCTCTTTTTCATTGATTTCTTAATCGACACCATAAAAATACTAGAGGCAGGCAACAGTGACATCTGAATGGGGCCAACGTTGAATTTTTTTCAAATTGATTTTGTATGCATTTAAATTTGACATGGATAGACTATTGGCATGCCTTAATGATATGGTAGGGTTCATGTACTATTCCCATCAAAATTCAAAGTCATAAAGAAGGACATCATGATGTAAAGGGTTTTGTCTTTGATGTAAAGGGTTTTTACCCATTTTTGTAGTATAAATAGATGTCGTTAAGATGTATGAGGATATCATATCATTATCAGATAGATCCTAGTGAGAGTATTCATGACTAGCTTTTGAGTTAGTTTTGGAGACAGATGATTATCCATAAAAGTCCCCTATAGGTTTTTAGCCAAAATTCATATATTGAATCCTAAATTAACAAGATCCATGTAGTGGCTATGTCCCTATAGCAGTGTAATAGAAAAAATATATAACACACTAAGAAAGTGATTAGTATATGCTAATTGCAATCGGTGGGTTTGTGATGAAAGCATCACAATCGGTGGGTTTGTCCTTGAAATTTGTTATCAAAAATATGCATAGAAAACATTGTCCATAAACTAAGTTTAATATTGTTGAAATGTCCAATATGTTTTTTTTAAGTGAGATTATCCATGGGAAACTATAGTAATTTTTTTTGTATGTATCATTTTCTGACAAAGTAAAATATTGCATCATTTAAACAAACTATGGTTTATGAATAAAAATGAAAAAATAGCAACATTGAATAAAGACCAAAGCTAGCATTTGTATTATCAGTATTCACCTTAAATTGTTTTTATTCATATTTTTACATTAAGCGAGAAGCTAAAACAAGAATCCATGTGATGGCATAGTTAAAATCATGAGTAGAATACAAGCTCAAAATAATTGCACCATGTAATATTATGAATATAATTTAATTCATCAATGAGAAAGCTTAGTTGGTCTAGTATTTTTTTTGTACATGATGCAATATGCACATTCTCTACAGTGAATTACATCACCAAATTTTAGTGAATTCTTAGTTCTACAATGTACAATATCACAAAGTGTAAGAATAATTCCTAATTTAGAAACAACAAAATGCAACTAGTGAAATTACTTGTCCAAATACATATAATGTTTGCAAAGAATAGTATAACAAACATGTTCAATAATAAAAACTAATCAAGGTTTATCAATCTATCTAAAATCTAGGGAAATAAAGATACCTTCACAAACTTAACTTGTAATCTCAGGCACTTGAGTTCTACCTAAAATACTCAAATCAAAATCTAGTATAGTTTAGAAACTGCTATGACCCTATGTTTCATAGGAATCATACAAATGACTAATATTTTACCTTTAGAAATGTTGTGTGGTAAATCATGCGGCATCTTGCCCATGATTTACAAGGAGAAGAAATATATGAGCAGTCGAAGGTTTTCAGGCAGTGTGATTGTGATCTTGGTTTCAAAGATTCATTTGTAGCCTTATTATATGGTTTGAATTCTTGAGTGTAAAAGTGTACAAGAAATACTTTTTGGCAACTAAGGGTCAAATTATCATGTGTTGTAAGTTGTCGAAAGTTCCGAGTTTCGACAGCTAAAAAGGTAGGCGCAACTCTCAGTTAGCTGCCGAAAGTGTAGATTCTACTAACAGTTAGACTGTCCTATAGGACTCTCAAAGCGTTGGTAGTACACACACCATCATCATCTTAAATGTTGTCGAAATCACCTCCATATATGATTTTCTTAGTCTCAATAATTTATTTTGGTTTGTATTCATTATTTGATGAAGGATTCGAAACCCTAAGGTGTCTATTCAAAACCCTGCCATCGTCAACAATCATTACGATTATCTCCTCATGAGCGAAACCATCACTGTGTGAGTCAGTTTTAAATAAGCATTGTGATCTAAGTTTCTTGTCTGCCAAGTGTCCATTTCAAAGGTTTCCATTCAAACCGCTAGTTTACCTCATGCATTTTCCTCCATATAGCTTCCATTTCACCCTACATCAGCGTTGATCTTCCACTCTAGCCCGATTTTGTTGTTTGCAGGAATTAACATTTGTTGCAGATGGCTAGTGGAGGAAATTTTATCAGGAAGGATCTGAATGACGTCTTATATCTGGAATCTCATCCTAAGATTTTCCAGATGTTCAAAGAAGCAGGTTGCTACAAGTATTGTGACAAATTGTAGGGGTATCACCAGGGTGTTGTTGAAGCCTTTGCTCGAAGATTCGATGGATCAAAAGTAACCTTGGGTCCAATGATAATGCAAATTGATGAGGCCAGTGTTGCAGCAGCAACAGAGATGCCTGGGCAAGGTGAGATATGGTTTAAAACAACTATCACTAAGGATATTGAGTTCATTTCTTACCTTAAGCCTAAATTTCAAAGCATTATTTGGCAGAAGGATGTTCCCAGGTCTTACCTGGAGAAGAAATGGTAGCATTTTCTTAAGGAAATTCAAGTGTACATCACTTGTGAAGATCGGTTATGGTAGAGTCATGCTCTATCACTTCAAACTAATGAATTATTTTACAGGCAAGTATCCTCTGAATTTACCCTACTACCTTCATAGAAGCTTGACCAAGATGTCACACCAAGTTCAAGCTAATCCTGATAAGGTGCATAGTAGGCTTTTCCATCATGGCCTCATCAAGATTATAGTGATGGAGGAACTCCAGAGAAGAGAGAAGGCATGGGACTATCTCCTGTTTTGGGGATAATTTGAACAAGAGATCCAACCTAAGGGTAAGAAGACACCTACAAAGAATTCATCTAAACCAAAGAGTAGCAAGAGAAAGAGAAGGGATCTATCACCAGTTAAGACAGAAGAGCCAACTCATTCATCCAGGCTCAAGGAGGCAAAAAAGAAGCTTGACTTTGATCAAGGAATTGAGGGCCAAAGAAGTGTTGCTGATAGGAACATTTTGAATTTTCCATATGCATATTCTGAGTCTAAAACAACTATGGATGAGAGAGAGGAAATTGAAGTTGAAGCTCCAGATCTCGAAATACCTAAAACATCAGCAAGCAAGGTCAGCAAATCATTAAAGATTAAGAATCTTAAAGAAGAGATATTGGAGTTGAAGTTGCTTGAGAGAGTTATTAAATCCCAAAACCAGACTATAAAGAACACATCAGATGAGGTAAGAGATCATTTTGAAAGGTTAGCTAAAATGCATGTAAAGGAGCAGAAGAGGAATAAGAAATTGCTCAAGGAGAATCATAAGCTGCATAAAATGGTTAAATGCTTAAGGATCAAACTAATGTTTAAAGATCCTAAGCCAAGAGCACATCCTCATTTATAATATGTAGCAGAAGTCGTTGTGAACCTCAATGAACATCCTAAAGAGTAGACAAATCGAAGAAATTCCATTTTTGCAATTTTGGAAACGATTTCAAGGACCTTCAATTTCGGCAGCTTACCTGGGTTTTGAAAAGGTGTCATTAGCTGTCGAATCCCAAGACTTTCAACAGCTTATTCTACTCTATTCCAGGCACGTAAGCTGTCAAAAGCGCAGACACAAAAAGAACGTTAGTATTTTTGCCCAGATCGAATATTTTTGCTGCCAAATCATTCGAGGAAGGCTTCAAATGAATTATAACTTTAAAATGGATAAACATCATCCTCTTTTTCAGTGTTTAGTGTCTAATACAAAGGATAAAAGGATAAAAATTTATCCTATTTTTGGTTGAAGATTTTCCCAGGTGCTAAAAAAGGATCTTGAGTTGCCTTGTCATCACCCAGAAGACTATGCAAATATCAAAGACTATAGTGTCGATAGGGATTCAATCACTTATGAATAGGATCTATCTCCAAGAATTTTGTAATAGGATAGATTTTATAAACACTTGTAATTTTCAAATCCATCATTTGAGGATCTGAAACTATTTTGTAATTATTATAAAATTCCATATAGCCCACAGTCCAAAGGGTTGATTAGTTTAGACTGGCAGGGAAGGATGGCATGGAAATGTCCCCATCCACTGTAAAATGTTCAAAGGTTGTAAGTGATTGTTATGGATGAATTTAAAGACATTTTGTTTCCATATTATTGTGTCATGATCATGTGGTGAAGTGATTTCTTGATGCAATGTATCATGTGCACTATATATGTGTGTTTGTGTGTGTGTGTGTGTGTGTGTGTGTGTGTGTGAGAGAGAGAGAGAGAGACCTATTAAATCTAAGCCCTATCCCAAGAGAGGGAGAGAACAATAGTTACAACCATAAGCATTTATCTAAATGTAGTGTCCATATAATCTTTGTGGCATATGATCTCATAAATTGTGATTTCACCATAAAACAAATAAGGAAATCTAACCTCAACCCGACCCATTTTCTCTCATTCTTAGCCAATTTCTCATTGTAGAGCACTCCATGCATCTCCTATGACCTTTTAACATGCATATTCTAGTTCACTCAATCCCAACCTATTCAATCTGACTATAATTTGATATGTATTATGTCATGTTTCTAATTTTCTATATTGTATGTTGAATGGAGAATTTCCCTATGTTTCGTTATTTGAGTAACAAGTTATTATGCACTCATGCATAGGACTTGATGGGAAAACATATTTGGGTAACAATATCTTATGTGTGCATGCATAGGACTTGATAGGAAGGTAGGAGTCTTATAAAATGCCAGCAAGCATATAGTTCCTGGGTGAAAGTACGGTGTGTTGGTTCATTGGTTATAATGTGGTTTTGGTCTAGAAAAAGTGATTGATGGACCATTGAGTGTCTTTCTATCCATTAGGTCTCTAAACACCTATCATATTGGTAGAAACTCGCCCCATTGTCCATCTCAACAATAATAGTTACAAGTGATTGTTATTCTATGTAGATATGTCTTTCACTTATGTCCACCATTAGGGAAATACTCTACACATTTATCATATTTTCCTCCACCATAAAGCCAAGTATGCAATGGATCCTCCTCCACCCTAGTTAATAATAGCACTTTCACAATATTTCTTGAGAATCCATTGGGCAATTTGAGTCTGACTTTCCCTGGATAACTACTAAGACTAATATAAGGGAGTGTAATCTTCATGTTAATAATTTATTTTCACCAAGGGATGATTTGGTGTGGAGGATCATCAACTCAAATCATGTGTGGTGATGATTTCTTGGATGCTTGATGAAGTTAATTTGTGTCTAGTTTGGACAATTGCACCTAGTCCTTACACCATACACACATGAAGTAAAAAGGCATAAAATAATTGAAAGTTCAACAAGAAATATGGTATAAGGTTCAAGAATCATCTTCAAAAACATCACATTATTGATTGTGTCATTTAGTG
>JASDQU010102807.1:61219-81472 GCA_032191745.1 Picea mariana
TTTATATCAATGTGCAAAAATATTTTTATTATATGTATTTAATTAATAAAAATTGAAGTTGTGCCAAATTCTTTGAATTTAATTTAATGATTAATATGTTATGTTTGGAGAATAATAAGTTAAGAGTTATTATTTTTTTTTTTAATAATGAATAAGTTATAAAATAATTATTTTATGGGTGAAATTTTAATTGTTTTTTCATTTTCATATGAAAAGAATAATTTATTTTAACATGTCAATTTAGAAGAGTTACAATAAAGTTAACTCTTTAGTTTGAAATATAATCCTTCCCTTCAAATTTTATCCCGGGGTGAGATGACATGCCCCCCAACTAAAGGTGGAAGCCATCCTCAACTAAGGTGGTGATATTGTTGGCACTAGTCCATATGTCACTTCCAATCTCAAATTCACGCAAGCAAGTGGAAAGGACATACTTGTCGAGTACTTATTTTGGAGTGATCCCGTAGTGGATTCCGATGTGGCATTGAGTGGACGTGACCGACATTTGAAACATCAATAGTAATGATGGCCATGGAAGGAGTAGATAGATTGGTGGAGTTGGAAAAGTTTGTTGTGGAAAGATAGCAGACAAAGTGTTCACAAATATTTATGGCAGAATTGCAGAAAATGGTTACACCAAAGTATCAGCACACAAACGACCATTGCCGCATACAAAGAAATCTGTAGGAGTTGCAACATGCGGACGAAAGAAAACTTGGCACATCGGATCTATTCAAACTTGTTAAGGGGGAAAATGGTAGGTCCGAAGTCATGGCTGAGTGCATCTCTTTAGGAGTGGAGTTGCAACAATCATTGGTAGTCCAAATAAGTCATGGCCGAGTGCAAAAAGCGAGTAACACCGAGTCACAACAAACAAGTAACAACAAGTGAGCGAGTAACAACAAGCGAGTAACGACACTTGGAACAAATTATAAAGGCCTGAATCTAGAGCTGTTGTTGAAAACAATTCACTACAACATTATTGACACAAAGAAAAATATAGAAAGGGAAAATTATTAGTTTTTTATTTTATTTTTTATTTTCTTAGTAAGTGCCAACTGTCGACAGGAAGGTTTTCAACTAAAACACATCTAACTACACCCCAAAGGGGTTTTCATAGTTAGATTATGATTATTATTGTTATTGAAGAAATGGAAATGAATCATGTGGATGGTGGTGCAAGGAGATGCTTCTGTGCCCCCAACAATTTCAAATTTTGAATATGAAATAATGTAAGAAACAAATGAATCCTTAGAAATTGGTTGATGATACAACTAAAGATGATGACCATTGGCAAATAAAGAGGTCAGTTACCCATCTATGGTTTTGAGCTTAATAGACCCATTGTAAAAAACTGTGTCCACTTCGTAAGAACCTAGGCACCTGGTATGAAGATTCCCCTTGAAGTCCTTAAATTTGGAATCATATAATAATGCCCAATCGTCTTTCTAAAACAACTTCTTTTTGATAAATTTGTCATACCACTTGGTGCATTGTTTCTAAACGCGGGTAGTGTAATGTAAGGAATCCAAGCACATTTCATCCAACTCATTAAGTTGTTCCAAGCGGTGCTTTTGTGCTGTAGTTTGATCCAAATTTACCTCTAAATCAATCCTTAGTGTTTTATCTTCAAATTCAATAGCAAAGACGAGAATCTTACCATACACAAGTTCATATGGGGAGAAACCTATGGTGTTCCCCTTGTAGTCATGTAGGCCCAAAGAGCTTCTAGAAGTTGCTCGGCCTAATCATGACAGTGACTAGCCACAATCTTGGTGAGGATAGTTTCAATAACTTTATTAGTGCGCTCCACTTTCCCATTGGCTTGTGGATGGTAAGGTGAAGTGATCCTGTGGTGAATATTGTACTTTTTGATGATCTATTCAATCAATAGGGAAGTGAATTGTGTCCCTCCATCTATAACTATCTCCCTTGGCACTCCAAAGAAAACAAATCTGTCTTCAAATAAAAAGTTTGAAACAACTTGTTCAATGGATTTGATGAGTTCTTTGGCTTTGACCCACTTAGTAACATAATCTATGCAGACCAATATGTAGGAATTTTGATGAGATGAAGGATTAATGGGCCCCACAAAGTCAGGAGCCCACTTGTCGAAGGGTTCGATAGCCAACTGAGATTTAAAAAAAAGTTCATCTGATCGAATGGTTTGTCCCATCCATTGGAAACAATCACATCCATGTACATACTTTTTGGCATATTGAAAAAAAATAGGCCAAAAAGATCCCATGCGAAGTGCTTTGTATCATGTTCTTTTATCAACAAAATGTCCACTAAAAGGCTCATCCTGAAAAGATTATAGAATTTCGTGGATCTCATCTTCTCTTACACAATGCCATATCTCATGATCTAGCCTAGTGTAAAAGAGACAACTCTCTACCCAAGAGGGCACTTTGTTGAATAATCTTTCGTTGTTCTCTAGAAGACAGGTGGTGTGGGAGATTTCTTGCAAAAAGATAGTTAGAAATATCAACATACCACAGTGAGCGAGTGGATACTGCAAAAAAGATGCTCGTATGGGAAATAATCCTCAATAGGATAATTGTCATTGTTGTTGGTAAGCCTAGAACGAAATTATGCAATGACGTTATCATTTCCAGGCTTGTCCATAACAGTGATGTCAAAATATTGTAACAAAAGAAATCACCTAGTAACTCTACCATTGGTAACATGTTTAGTCATTAGAAACCTAATGGCAGAGTGATCAGTATGTATAAAAAATTGGTAGCTTGTAATATAATTTCGAAACTTATTAATAGCATGGACACCAAAAAGGAACTTTTTTTCAGTTACTGTTTAATTTATCTTAGCAAGGGTCGAATTTTTGTTGATGTAGTAGATGGCATATGAGTTTCATTCCTCCTATTGTCCCAATATATCCCCAATGGTAGTTTCAGATGCCTATGTGGAAATATGGAATGGCAAGGTCCAATCATGTCCTCGTAGGATAGGAGCTTCAGATAGGCGCTTTTTTAGACATGTAAAATCATTTTGGCACTTGTCAGTCCATATAAATTCCATGTCCTTTGAAAGTAGTGAAAATATATGGGATGCAAGCTTAGAATAAGTTTCATTAAAATGACGATAAAAACCACCCTTTCCCAGAAAGATACACACCTCTCTCTATTTTTGGAGGGGGAATTTTTAAGATTACCTCATTTTTGGCCAGATCTACTTGTATCCTTGCAGAAGAAAGATAATGACCAAGGAAAAATCCCTCAATCATCATCATGTGACATTTTTTTGTGCTCAAATAAAGGTGAGTTTGTTTGCAACGTTTCAACACCTTTTAAAGAATAGCCAAAGTCATGTCAAATGTATTACCATGTGGCATAAAATCATCCATATAAATCTCAAGATAGTCGTTAACCAAATCTGAAAATATTCCTAATATAACTTGTTTGAAGGTAGTGGGTACATTACAGAGCCCAAAAGGAAGGACTTGGTACACATATGTACTTGTTGAGGCCACAACAACTCCCATTTACTTTATATTTTACAAGTGAAAGGAAATTCCCCCCCTACTAAAATTTTCATCCCTAATGCCTAATCCTCCACTGCTTGAGCCTAATGCTACTATTTGTCTACCTGTCAGGAGTTGGAGGTTCGAATTGTAATACCCCTAGGACGAACCCCAACTGTAAATGTAAATACAAATGTACTTTAGTTGGTGAGATGTTTGATATCATTTTACGTGCACCTTCCATGGTATAGTGCGCACATGTATTGTACACTAAAATGATGAAGTGTGTACATTCCAGGATATCGTGCACAACAAAATTAAGTGCACCTGATTTTGAGGCCAGAGAGCCTTTGTGTATATGTTGTGTTTTGAGGCTAGTGAGCCGGGATGAAAAAATGACAGTATATCTGTAATGTAAATGTAAATGTAATCACATGCAAATATTAATGAAAAACACATCACTACGGTAGACCAACCATGTAAAAGAGTATGGGGGACTAAACTCCACTAGTTAGGGAAAGGGGGCTAAAAGTTAAGGATAAGGGGCTAAGCTAGAGAGCTTAATCCAAAAATGAATATTATATTAATATTCCTTAAAGTATAAAGTATGGATAATTATTTTATCCTAAGTTCTAAGGATGGGGACGAGTACGCCAAATTTGTTCTCAACATGACAAGTGTCAGGTTGGGAACATGCATACATATAGTTTGGACTTAGTTTATTTTCCCATCATTCCATCATCATGCACTCACTCATTCAACCGTCCTCTATACGTTCCTGTCATTGTACCTATGCCCGTACCTGTACCTATACCTGGTTAGCTTAGGAGTTGGAATGAAGAAGCGGGTTGTCAGGCCCATGGGATATTGAAGAGGCGGGTTGTTAGGCCCGTGAACAATTCTCTCTAGGTGAGAGGATTGCTGGGAACTAATTTCCCAATGGTGCCAAACTACAACTACAGGGCTCTGAGTCTTCTTGTCTGTCCTATTGTTGAAGCCTCGAAAAGGAAGTGGGGTAGGCAAGGGACTGTTGAGAAGAGAAGAGGCATACTTCCTAGGGTGGGATATGCATGTGGGGAACGAGGGACTATAGGTTGTTAGTTTGAGTTGGCACCTGTGACGAAGTTTTTGCTGTTGTCTAAGATACACCAGCCTGGTTAGGAATTCCTTTACCTAGGTGGAGTTTAGTCCCAACTCGGGGGTGATCCAATGCTAAGAGTTTTGAGCAGTGTGTTCTAAGGTTGGGAGGAACGTGGAAGGTTTTCATGCAGTTGGTGATATTTTTACCAAGATAAGTGTCAATTGTGTGTTAAATTACATGGTGCATTATTATGTATGCATTTATTTTTATGGGTTTTTCCTGTGTGTGCTTCATGTGTATTTTTATTATTATTCTATATGAATCTATGCATTTGCAGAGTTTCTATATGTTTTAATTTTGTATACAAATAATTTTTTTTATGTAGCATAGCCCAGTTGCATGTTGGGGATGCTACAATATGGTATCATAGCTCCAGTTTTCAACATTGAGCCTAGATGGGTTGAGAAAGTTGAATTGAAGCGAAATTTCACAGAGAATTGATTTCAAAGTGGCAAAATTTCAAGTTACAGTACGTCCATGGTAAAAATTAGAAATAATTGCATGGAATTGGGAAAATTCCACAATTTTTGTTGTTAAATTCATGGGAAATTTGATAAATTTGGCCAAGTGATGAGACATTCTTAATTTAATATATGTTCTAGAAAATACAGACCTGCAATTGGTTGAATTTGAAGTTACAGGGAATCCATGACAGATGGAGTGATATTATTTGTTTAAAATTCTCAATTCGTCAATTGAGTTTGGAAAAAATATGTTCTAGGAATGTCAACTAGCAACGATTTCTTGTTGCAGAGGTTGAATTGGTGTTATTGGAGTGAAATTGAACAAATTTCATAGTTTCATAATGTCCATGGTGAAAATTGGGAAAAGTTTGGCAAAAGCCCCAATTTTTGCAGTGGAATTCACGAGGAATTGATGCATAGAAAAATGAAGGTCTGCACTAAAAATGTGTGATGCATAGTGAAAAGCTTGTGATGTGTGGAAAATAAGGGTGCATGGCTGCACACACTAAAAATTGATCCCATGCGATGCATAGTTGGTAATACATGGAAAATAATGGTGCGCGGGTGTGCGCACTTAATTTTGGCGCTACACAGTGCAAAGTTGGTAATGTGCAAACAATAATGGTGCATGCGTGTGCACACTTAAATTTGGTGCTGCATGGTGAAAAATTGGTAATGCGTGAAAAATAACGGTGCACGAGAGTGCACACTTAAATTTGGCGCTGAACGAAAAATAATGGTGCGCGGGTGTGCGCACTTAAATTTGGCGTTGCGCAGAGCAGAACTAGTGAAGCGTGAAAAAATAATAGTGCTCAGATGTGAGCACTAAATTTAGCATTGCATGGTGCAGATTGGGTGGAACATGCATAATATTGTCGTGCGCGGTGTGTGCATGCATAATATTGGCATGTGTGGTGTGCACACTGAGTTTTGACAAAGCGAAAAGGAATTTTGTTGGTGCACACATAATGTTGGTATGCAGTGCATGCATGTTGAATATTCCTATCACACGACGATTTAATTAATGGTGCACGCGAAGTACTGGTGCACGGTGGGAGTGCACTAAACTTTGGCATGGTGTGACATGTTGAGTGCAATGTGCATGGAATATTATGCGACACAAATATTGTGCGTAGTAGGTATTAGTGCAGGAACAAAAATTGTGCGTGGTAGATATTGGTGCATAGAACAAAAGTAGTGCACACTAGATATTGGCATGACAGAGAAGTGAACCACATTGGTTATAGGTGCACGGATCATGCGCTACCTTATGGAATTGCTGTGCATGCTAAATATGGGTGTACATTTTCAAATTTGTGTGCACAAAGTTGTTTGGATGGTCTACAATAGTAGAAAACCAGTGAATTTTTGTGGCATTTTATACTGTTTCAAGGTCATCTTTTTGCAACGCGTTTTTGAGGCCCTAAACAATGTTTTTAGTTACTCAAAAACCACGAGAATAATGTGTAACAAGGAACACTATCTATTTGCAACTCAAATGAAAGAGCCCAGAGAGAAATTTCTAATGGTGTAAATCGTTCGTCAAACAAAGCTTTTATGAAGAAGTTACATGACAAATAGTGGAGGGTAAATTTTAAGACCCAACTAACTTCGAAGGGCCATAACTTTATGCTCCAGAATCAGATTGAGGCACAAGAGTAGTTGATGAAAATCCATTGAACCATAGAACATAGTCTTGGAGATGAATTAAAATTTTGGGCATGTTAAAAATGTTTAATATGGCACATAAGGTACTTCTAGAATTTCTAACCAAAAACACTAATTGGCCTAGAACTTCAATATGTTGTAACTAGCATACCAGAACCCAGAAAGAGGTGAAACTTGGATAGACTATCCAAAATATGTATATGAATAAACCCAATTTATCTCCTACCAAAACTCCAATGGAGTAGGTGAAAAAATGCATAATTACAATGAAAATTTGCACCAATTTGAAGTGTGAACAAAAGAATTAATGAAAAATTTTCAAATAACCATAATTGTCTACTCAAGACTTAGAATTAAGCATGGAAGTATGCATTGGAAAGGTCTTTCATAGTAAAATATAACTATTGACCGAGAAAATTGATCTCGGCACTCAATTTTTTAGGAAATCAGAACAAAGAATTTTGATGCATAATTGAACCAGAATTGTACATAATTTCATGAATTTGTTAAATTATTTATCCTAACAAGTTTTGTTGGCTACACTTTTTTCAGATTTAACAACAATTAGATCATAACATGATCAACACAAAGTTCAGAATCATGGAAGATACACAGGGGCCTTACAACCATGAATATGAGATCAAAGGGATGTATGTCAATATGGGTAATGAAGGTACAAATTCAAATAGACATGGAGAAGGAAAGGAAGAAAGCATGAAATTGGTAGAGACCAGTAAATGTTTGCAAAATGATGTCCAAAGTTATAACGCTGATAATGAGAGGCTTATGAAATCCAAGGAGAAGCAGGAGGGATTCAACATAAAGTTAATGCAGAGCTTGGACATAATAGAAAAAAAGATTGATAAGGAGAATGGCTCAAGCAAATCAGGAAGTCACAGGTCTCATGATGAGAGGAGAATAAGTGTTGGAAGACATCACCATCACTCCCCAAGGTATTCCACTAGGAGAGCACACATTAGTTCGAGTCCATCCCCTATAAGGAAACATATGAAGAGGTATGGGGTGGATGAGATACAAGAAGAAATGAACAAAATCAAGCCTCCTACATTTGATGGTGAGCACAAGAAGGATGAGGATGCAAAGACATGGCTGCTAGGCATAAGGAAGTATTTTCATTTGCATAATTATTCCTCACATGCAGAAGGAATAATTTCCATCTATTAGCTCAAGGGAAAGACATCCATGTGGTGGGACCAATTTGTGCAGGTGCAACACATTGATGAGAAAAATGTTACTTGGAGGGAATTCAATAGGTATTTTCAAAAGAAATACTTGACTAAGAGATACTTTGACAAGAAAATGAAGGATTTATTTGAACTCTATATTGGGAGTATGACCATAGATAAATATGAAAGAAGGTTTTTAGAACTGCTAAAGTATGTTTCTTTCATCAAGGAAGAGCCAGTTAAGATTCAAAGGTATTTGAGTGGGCTTCCATCATTTATCAGTGACAAGATACAATATGATCATCCCAAAACATTAGAGGAGACCATAAGGCGAGATAAATGATTTTATGATCAACATAAAGGAAGGGAAACTTTCCAAAAATCTGGGGAAGACAAGAAGAAAAATAAGATGGAATAGAGGAAGAAAGAGACTAAGCCACCATTCTTAAGATAATCCTCAGGGACAACTAGCTTCTAGAGAACCCAGAATGACCGAGCCAGTGGGGAAAAGACCAAGGAAACCACCTATTCAATGTTGGGGTTGTGGGGGAGATCATAAGTATAGAGATTTTCCTCACAGAGGTGAAAAAGTGAGGATTGTTCACAATGTACAGCAAGATGATACAGTGGAGGACATGGAAAGAAATGTACCTAGGATCTATGCAACCCTGGAAAACAAGCAAGCTGAGTTTCAGTCACATATGATTGAAGTGGAAGGTAAGATAAAAAATCAAACCATTTCTATTTTAATTGATTCAGGAGCTAGTCATAGTTATGTAGATCCTAAGATGGTGGAAAGATTTCATTTTCCAAGAAGAAAGATTGGAAAATATTGGTTGGTGCAGCTGTCTACCAGAGCTAAAAGAAAAATTAATGAGATGGTTAAGGCATGTCCAATGGACATGAATGGACTAAACACTAGGGCAGTTTTGAACATCATAAATTTAGGTTCCTATGAATGCCTAATTGGTATGGATTGGTTGGACCAACAACATGTTATCATAGGCTATTATAATAAGACATTTACTTTCTTGGATGAGGAAGGGAACCTAAGGACAGTACAGAGAATTCCCAGAGTAGTAACTGCCATAGAAATTTCAACATTGTAGCTGAAGAAAAGTTACAGAGAAGGGTGTCAAATATTTGCAACACATATGGAAGAGACACCTAAAGTGTTATGGTCCAAATGCTCATAATATCATAAAATAACAGAAGTACACACCATGTACAAAATGTCAATGTGGAACACAACTCCAATATATATAAGTTACATAATAACTCCTTAAAGAATAGGGGGACCCCCTCCAAATAGCCAAATACCTTTCATACTTCACAATTCACATCTCAATAATGAATACATGATCTCTTATATATAGCTATTCACACTTGCACATGAGGCCCCTTTATCACTAGGCCGACCCTATTACATATGTATTTACACATTAAATGCACATTTAGACCCATATATGCCACCCCTTGGGGTCATATAATATACATTTAGCCATATATATGCCCCCCTTGGGTCATAACATAGTACCCTCCTTCAAAAATGTTTTTCCTCAAAGATTTGCATTTAAAGGATTCACATGTGATGAAACCAAGTAATATGAATTTCTTATGCTCCTTCTTTCTTCATTCCATTGTTGATGATCTATCCATCCAAAATCAATTATTTTCGTTCTTAATCCTTGGTGTCTAGTTGTTGAATAATTTTCTTTCCTTTGATTCCATGTATTTTTGTTGAAACTTCTCCAATTTGTAGTCGTTGTTGGTCTCTGAAAATAGCTTGTTGAAGAGTAGTTTGGTGATGCCTTGTTCCATGAATATTGACACGTATTCCATATTCTTCCTTCATAATGTTGATGTCGTCCGTCTTGTATTCCTTGAAATGTTTCTTGGTAATGAGGGTGTCGATACGGTTTCACATTTGATGGTATTCCTTCACTCTACACATGCATTTCATATATCTTCGTTTTAGCAATAATGGAATACTCGATCATCTTTTCTTGGTCTTTGATTACTCTAGCCTTCGAGCTAATACCATCATATTTGGCATGTACATACTCTAAATGGAGTTCAACTTCTTCAAGTATCTTCTGTTGACCTTCTTGAATCTTGTCTTCTTTCTCCTTGATAAGCTGCAATGTAATCCCATCTAAAAAATGCTAACATCCTTCTTCAAATTTGGCTTGCATTTCTAACTTTACCTCATCTGTATTTAAGGATTCCTCAACCTTCTTGCAAATTTCCTCTTGCAGTCTTTTGGTAGATTCTTTATCCAAGATTCTTCTTTATTATTTATTTTGACAATTCTTCTTTTGTTCTTTTAATCTCTGAACCTCATCAAATATTTTTTTATTATGGCTTCGTAATTTACATATGTCTTCATCTTTCTTTTTCAAATCTTCTCTTGATTCATCTTTTTCCCACTTTCCTTTCCTAGTCTTTTCTTGCTTTAGGTTCTTAACCTCCTTAATGAGTGATTCATTAAGAAATATTATCTTAGATATCTCCTCACCCTTATTCYTAATCTCTTCCTTTTCTTCTTTTAATTCATCTTGAATTCTATGCATTTCCTCCATTTTTGTATCCCTAATCTATTTATCTAAGAAGAGTTTTTCAAATTCTTCCCATGTGCAATGCCATCTAGTATTTTGATCAACACTCATCCACCACTTCCAAGCTTCATAAAAAAAATATCTTTCTTTCCTAGGAGTCATATTATATTCTTTTACCAACCTCAACCATTCCATAGGATTGATTTCATCTTTATCTTCATCTCCTGTAAATTTAGGTATTTCCATTGATTCTTAATTGAGGTATAATCCCAACCCTAAAATCACAACCTCAATATGTTAAGGATAAATATCTCAAATAGTTGTAATACTTGTTCCAATATTCTCTTCTATGTGTTATGTTTTCAATGGATTTTGAATCATCTGAATCAGACATTCCAATCAAAAGTTATGATAGTTTTAAGTGAACATACCTTTGAAACCCTGATTTGGAGTCTGTCCTCCTGGACAACCTTACTTATGATGTATCTTTGCAATTTCGACCCTTATCAGTATGAAATTGTGACTTGTAGTACTATGAAATTTCTTCTCTGCAATGTCATAGGTCTGACCAAAATCAGATGTGCCAAGTGGAAGTTATGATAACTTCCCCACACCTTGCTGATTTTTGTCCTTTCCGGTAGAGAGAACTTGTACAATGTGCCCCGTGCACAATAATTTATATAAAATTCTGAAAATTGTACCAGAAATACTATGTCCTGTGCAATATTCAATTCAACTGGTATCACTCAATTTGGATTCTCTATGAATAAGTTATTGTTGTTTTACCCATAACACATGTTTGAGACTAGTCAATAGGACTAGTTAGATACCCTATCTTCCACATGGTGTATCTACAAAATTAGAATGACCCAAAAGCTGGAATTTTTATCACAGATACCTTGATAATTTCTATGAATATAATCCAGATTTCAGAGTATGAAATGTTACAGAAACAAATTTATAGCAAAAATTATGAGATGGCTAAATTCATAATGATTTCAGAACCCTATCTTACATAGGCCATATATCCGAAAGTATAAGGCCTCACGAGCTAAAATGTTTTCCCCATGTACCTTGATCCATATAATAAATATCATCCAAGGGGTTCCTTCTGAAATTCTGTAGAAAATAATTTATATCGAAAATTCCAAGGTGTCTTAGATGTAGCAGCGAAACCCAGAGACATTGAGCTCTGATACCAAATGTTATGGTCCAAATGTTCATAATATCATAAAATAACAGAAGTACACACCATGTACAGAATGACAACGTGGAGAACAACTCCAATATAGATAATTTACACAATAACTGCTTAATTAATAGGGGAACCCCCTCCAAATAACCAAATATCTTTCATTCTTCACAATTCACATTTGAATAATGAATACATGATCACTTATATATAGCTATTCACACTTCCACATGAGGCCCCTTTATCACTAGGCCAACCCTATTACATATGTATTTACACATTACATGTACATTTAGACCCATATATGCCCCCCCCCCCCCTGGGGTCATATCATATACATTTAGTCATATATATGCCCCCCTTGGGTCATAACATAAATATAAGGTGTCAAATATTGAAGATTATGCAATCCTAAAAGAGTTTGAAGATGTATTTAAAGAAATACCAGGATTACCCCCTAAAATAGACATTTGTTTCTCCATCAATCTGATGCCTAGAGAAGCCCCAGTATCCAAGACCCCTTACAAGATGGGTACACCAGAATTGAATGAATTACAAATACAACTTGAAGATATTCTGAAGAAGGGGTATATACGCCCAAGTGTGTCACCTTAGGGTGACCCAGTATTATTCGTGAATAAAAAGGATGGAACATTGAGACTTTGCATTGACTTCAGGCAGTTGAACACGATAACCGTGAAGAATAAGTATCATTTTCCAAGGATCGATGACCTCTTTGATCAGTTGAAAGATGCAAAAGTATACTCCAATATTGATCTCAGGTTAGGTTATCATTAGGTAAGAATTAAAGAACAAGACATCAACAATGATACTTTCAGAACAAGGTATGGTCATTATGAGTTCACAGTGGTGCTATTTGGGTTATCAAATGCATCGTCTATCTTCATGTGTTTAATGAATGGTATTTTTAGAGAATACTTAGATAGGTTTGTCATTGTATTTTTAGATGACATTCTTATATATTCTAAGTCGGAGGAAGAGTATGAAAAACACTCGAGGATGGTATTATAAGTATTAAGGGAGCATCAATTGTATGCTAAATTGAGCAAGTGCTCATTTTATCAGAAGCAAATTCATTATTTGGGACATGCCATTTCATAAGAAGGGATAACAGTGGATCTTGAGAAGATAGAGGCGATTAGAGTGTGGTAGATGCCAAGGAATGTGACAGAGGTTATATCATTTATGGGCCTTGCAAGCTACTATAGGAGATTTTTTGAAGGATTCTCAAAGATTGCAGACCCAATCACTTCCTTGCAAAAGAAGGATATGAAGTTTCAGTGGAAATTGGATTGTGAAAAGAGTTTCCAACACTTGAAGCATTTATTAACAAGTGCTCCAATACTAAGGAATGATGATCCAAATAAAGACTTCATTGTATGCATGTAAAGAAGGGCTTGGTGGAGTCCTTAGTCAAAATGGGTATGTTGTATGCTATGAATCAAGGAAGTTGAAGGAGCATGAAAGACACTATGCTACTCATGATTTGGAGTTGGAAGCCATAGTGCATGCCTTGAAGATGCAGAGGCACTACCTCATGGGGAAAAGGTTCGAGCTGAGGAAAGACCATAGTGTTTTGAAATATTTATTTGGACATCCAACTCTAAATGCTAGGAAAAGAAGGCAGTTATAATTTCTTAGTGAATATGACTGATATAAAGCATATCAAAGGGAAAGAGAACAAGGTGGTCGATGCACTTAGTAGAAGGGTGCATGAGTTGCATGCTATAATCATCAGCATGTACCAATCATATTTGAAAGACAAAATCTTAGAGGCTGCAAAATCAGATTTGTAATACATGGAAATAATAAAAAAATTACAACAAAGTATTTTGTAGCATAAAATTGAAGACTATAATCTAGAAAATGATGAAATTCTCATGTACAGGGAAGGATTTATGTACCAAATTCGTAGGAATTGAAAATTCGGATATTGAGAGAAATTCATAATGTACCTTATGTTGGGCACCCAAGTTAACAAAAAACTATTGCAGTTGTCAAGAGCCAATATTATTGGCCAGGCATGAAGAAAGAAGTTGATGATTTAATTGCCAAATGTTTGGAGTGTCAAAAGGTCAAGGCTGAGCATAGACACCCAACTAGTTTTCTATAGCCATTACCCATTCCTGAATGGAAATGAGAAGTTGTAACAATGGATTTCATCACCAAACTGCCTAGAACAAACAATCATCATGATTCTATCATGGTAGTGGTGGATAAGCTTACTAAAGCTTCCCATTTTATTCTAGTAAATCTCACTCACAAGGAAGCCAACATTGTTGATATTTATATGAGAGAAATTGCTCGACTACATGGTATACCGAAGACAATTGTGTATGACAAAGATCCAAAATTTACATCACATTTTTGGAAATGATTATTTAAGGGATTTCGAACAAATTTGAATTTTAGCACAACTTATCATCCAAAATCAGATGGACAAACAGAGAGGGTGAATCAAGTGATTGAGGATATGTTGAGGATGTATGTCATGGGTAAACCATCAAATTGGGAAGGCTACCTACACTTAGTAGATTTTACTTATAATAATGGGAACCAAGCATCTCTAAAGATGAGCCCATTTAAGGCACTTTATGGCAGAAGGTGCAACACACTGGTAAGCTAGGAAAACCCAACAGATAGAGTAGTGGTTGGGCCCGAATTACTCAGGAAATGGAAGAGCAAATGTTGAAAATTAAACCAGAATTTAAGGTTGCTCAAGACAAGAAGAAAATCTATGCTAATAAGGGCATAACTCATAGGGAATTTAAAGTGGGTGACCATATATTCTTGAAAGTAAAGGCCAATAGAAGTTCACTAAATTTCAGAAAATTTTCAAAGTTGGAAGCGTGTTATTGTGGGCTATTTGAAATCCTAGAGAGGATTGGGCTTGTAGCATACATTCTTGCCTTACATTCATCAATGTCTATTCATAATGTATTCCATGTATCATTGCTCAAAAATTATATACCTGATGCTAATCATGTCATTGATTGGAATGTGATTTAGGTGGAGCAAGAAGGTGCCTTTCAAGTGCATATGGTGTGCATATTGGACCATAAGATCAAGCAACTCTGGAATCGATCCATAGATATAGTAAAGGTCCAATGGGCTTGGTACGGTCCTGAATATGCAACTTGGTAGCACGAGGATGTTATGTGGGTAGAATACCCGCATCTTTTTGAAGATTTTTGAAATTTTGGTTGTATATGTGTATATATTGCACTGAGGACAATGCATAAATAAGGGGGAGAGGAATGTAATACCCCTAGGTCGAAACCCAACTATAAATGTAAATACAAAATGTACTTAAGCTGGTGTTCTGTTTGATATCATTTTACATGAACCTTCCATGGTATAGTATGCACATGTACTGCACACTAAAATGATAAAGTTTTCACATTCCAGGATACCACACGCAACAAACTTAAGTGCATGCGATTTTGAGGCCAGAGAGCCTTTGTGTATATGTTGTGTTTTGAGGCTAGTGAGCTGGGATGCAAAAAGGACAGTATGTCTGTAATGTAAATGTAAATGTAATCACATGCAAATATTAATGAAAAACACATCACTGTAGTAGACCAACCATGCAAAAGAGTATGGGGGACTAAACTCCACTAGTTAGGGAAAGGGGGATAAAAGTTAAGGATAAGGGGATAAGCTAGGGAGATTAATACAAAAAGGAATATTATATCAATATTCCTTAAACTATAAAGTATGTATAATTATTTTATCCTATGTTCTAAGGATGGGGACAAGTGGGCCAAACTAGTTCTCAACATGACAAGTGTCAAGTTGGGAACATGCATACATATAGTTTAGACTCAGTTCATTTCCCATCATTCCATCATCATGAACTCACTCATTTAGCTATCCTCTGTACCTCCCTGTCACCGTACCTGTACCTATACCTGGTTAGCTTAGGAGTTTAAATGAAGAAGTAAGTTGTTATGCCTATGGGGTATTGAAGAGGTGGGTTATCAGGCCCATGAGAAATTCTCTCTAGGTGAGAGGATTGATGGGAATTGATTTCCTGAAGGTTCCAAACTACAACTATAGGGCTTTGAGAATTCCTGTCCAGCCTGTTGTTGAATCCCCAAAAAGGAAGTGGGGCATCCAAGGGACTGTTGAGTAGAGAAGGGGCACACTTCCTTGGGTGGGACAAGTATGTGGGGAATGAGGGAATGTAGGATGTTAGTTTGAGTTGGCACCTGTGAAGGAGTTTTTTCTACTGTCTGAGATACATCAACTTGGTTAGGAATTCCTTTACCCGGGTGGAGTTTAGTCCCAGCTCAGGGGTGACCCACTACTGAGAGTTTTGAGCAGTGTGGTATAAGTCTGGGAGGAACGTGGAAGGTCTACACGTAGTTGGTGATTATTTTACCAAGATAAGTGTCAATTGTGTATTAAATTATATGCTAGATTATTATGTATGCATTTATTTTTATGGATTTTTCCTGTCAGTGCTGCATGTGTATTATTATTATTATTATTATTCTATATGAATTTGTGTTTATTATTATTATTCTATTCAAAAAAATTATGTGGCATAACCTAGTTGGATGCTGGGGATGCTACACGAATGATGATTGTATTTAGTGGAGGTTGATTATTCCTTTTTTCTGTTGTGATTTAAAATTTCTTCATGATGCTTCTTGACCTATGATGTTTCATTGACATTTATATGATGAAATTGATACATTATCTTCATACCTTTTGTTGATTCTGAAGTGCTTGATGATCCTATGTGGCTGCAAGGTTTGGTGTTCTATTGCATGTCTTGAAGGAGTTGGTTGTTGATGATTTTTATGAATGGCTAATTTAAATTCTGCTTACTCTTGCTTACATGTTTGGATTAATGTCTTCATATTTATGCTGTCACATGTTTGTCCTACTCTTCTATTTCGAACTTCAAGTTTGAATCAAAAAATAACTAATCCTTCTTTTTCATTGAGACTTAACACATCCAATATTAATACAATTATCTATAGCCACCCATGATTATTGTTGAAGAACCTAATGCTTATCTATAATTTTACTTCAAGGAAGGGAATATGAGTTTTATTGTGTATTGACAAGTCTCCCTTTGATTGCATACCTGATCTCATTTTTCTGTTTTGAAGGAGTAGGTTCACATGGCTAATTCATTTACATGACCGCTCCAGCCTTGAAATGCAAGTGGGGGGATTTCCTCATCCTTATCCACAACCTTGACCTCGATTCTTGATATGATCCTCCTTATCAAGAAGTGGATTACCTTGCATTACAGTTTCCTTGAGGTCTAAATCCCCTAAGGCTGTCAGATCCACCTCTCCAGTAGGCCTATTCTCGAGCCTCTTCACATTGATCTATACGAGGTCCTTTTTCAGTCTTACCTCTTTCCAAAACCCAAGCCAAAAACCCATTCAACTTATTGGTTGTAGTTCCTTGTTGTGTTTTCACCCAATGCCCACTCGCTATCTGTAACAATTTGTATCATGCATTGTGGCCTAGCGTAAGCACCTTTTTCTTGATCTAGTCACATTCCTGGTCCTCATGATCTTATTAGGTTCTCCCTCTGAGATGTCCATATTGATTAGATGGCCTTATGTCATATGTTCGGTTGGCATCAATCTCCTTTTACCATTTGTCGCTACTTGTGATGTTGCTTCATTTCATTTAACATCGTCACTTTCCCATCATTGCACATTGAACCACAATGTTCTTCATCGCCATATGACTTAGCTCCTCTCCTTGACACCTGGTTTCCTAAAACCTACCTGATTTTCCCTATTCCTAATTTCATCCCCTAGGTGCAGAACCCTGAGCGATGGAACCATGAGGAGCATGGAACCTTGGCTTTTGTGTAATTTGGCCTAATTTCCTAATTTGTATTTTTATTTCTATATTCTTGTATATATATATATATATATATATATATGTGTGTGTGTGTTTAATTTTATTATTTTTATATATTTATTCCTATTTTACCCTCCATTTTGGTAAAACCACATGGTTTATTTGCCAATGGTTTTTACCCATGGGTTTCCCCTTGAATTACTTTAGGTATTTATTTTTACATAGGGGAAACATAATTCACATTAGATATTTATTTTACTTGGGGTAAATACTATTAGAATATTGAGAGGGGGGATGAATTAGTATGACCACTTCTAACCACAATATATAAAATTCAACTTAATCAACAATATATCATCAACATGTCATGAGCATATAAACATAAGAATCATCACATCAACAACATCACATCAATTACACAATACACTAGAATTTACGTGGTGTTAGCACTGTCATTTTCCTTTTAGTTAGAGTCAATATTAGTCGGGTTTACGTCCGTGTGTCAAAGCATGTAAGGTCAGGTACTGGAAAACATAGAGGTCAAAGTCAAGCAAGTGGCTGTTCGGCCCTTGGATTCGGGAAGGGATGTCAAAGTCCAAACATGCATTAAAGTATGAGTCTGTCCCAAAAGAGTCTGGTCTTTTCATAAGGGAAGTTCTTACGTGCCTCGGGTTAGGGCAAGTTGTTTAACAAAAGTCACATCGGCAAGTGCATCAACCATCATCAACTCATTATGAAGGGTTGAAGAATGAAAATCACGGTTCTCGTATCACATATTCCCTATATCCTTTATCAGTTGTACCTTACAAGCCTTGAAGCATACTCGTCGCGCAGATGTGCCACATAAAATCTTCAGTTAGTTTCAAAACATCAAGTCACCATGAATTCAGTTTTCCTTGGCATGATTCCACCTCCCGCCCGCTCTGTTATAAATTTTGGATGTTCTCACTACTACATATTGAAAAAATTGTGACAACTACTTGTGATGAAAGTACTCTTTCATCGCAAAATTCAAGAGAAAAAGTTCAATTTTTCAATTTTGATCTAAATCCACCCCGTATTCGTTTCTCTATTGACGGAACCAAACTTTCATCTATTTTGTGATGATCATCAAGATGGTGGACTATTGTCTCTATTTCGACAAACTTGTGTTTTCGTCGCAAGAGTGACGCTCATTATTGACCGTTACACTTTTTGATACTATCCATATCGACCGTTATACATTTTAACAAAGTCTAAATTGATCTAGTCAATGTTCATCGGAAGAGCGACGAATTGACCGTTATAACCATTCCCGTCTTTGACAAAGTGACCTAAATATAACAAATATATATATATATATATATATATATATATATATATATATAATTAGGTCACGGTCGTCGCAATTTCAACGACCGTGACCTAAATTGACCTATAAATATTTGATGATTTAAAGATGTTGCGACAATCTTGCTATAACAACGATGGTTCCGAAAGGGTATTTTTGTGTGGAAGTTGTGGGGAAGAATGTCGCAGAATATAGTTAGAGGTGGGGAAAAAAGTAAAGTGGGTGAAAAGGGTGATGGTAGATGTTATTGCCCTTGCAAAAAATGTTGCCTCATACGTCCCGTAAGAATTTTAATAGCAACAACTACAAAACATTGCAGGAAATATGGGCACATTGATGGCGGATCGAATGAATATCGTCCCATGTTAATTAGCTATATATTCATTATCTGTTTTTATTTTGTCAATTTTATATAAAATTATATATATATTGTTTGAATGTTTGTTATAGTATGCACTAATTTTGCATGATTGTTTGTAATTATAAAGTTAGAGTTTCCCTCTAACTTTCCGCAGAACATTGCACCAAGTATTAGTAGAAATGATGTTGTACAAGCTGAGGAACATCATGACCAAGAAAATAAGGATCTCATGGAAGAATATAATGGGACAAATCAAGTTAATGATCCCATGGAAGAAGATTATGGGACAAATCAAGTTAATGATCCCATGGAAGAAGATGATGGGAAAAATCAAATGATACAAGATTTGTTTTCGCAACTGGATGAGGATGGGGACAATGCTGGTATTTATGATGAACCTCTATTAGAAAAGACAAATAAACGACTTTATAAAGGATCAAGAGCAAATATTCTCTCTGCTACATTGTTGCTAGTGAACTTAAAGGTTATGAATAATTTGTCGAACACTTGTATGACACAGATCCTAAGGTATGTAATATGTTTCTTCTCATATTATACATAAATGTTGATTTTTTTCTATTTGTTTTTAGTGTTAATTAATGTGTAAAATAAGAATGTAATATTTACGATTAATATTCTTACATTAACTAGTTATTTGTTATGTTGTAGATTGTTAGGTGAATTTTTGTTACGATCGTCAAATATTTTACCTCAGACATATGGAGGTTTGCATGCCATTATGAAAGACATTGGAATGGATTATCAAACTATAGATGCATGTCCTAATCACCATATTATATATTATGGAAAACATGCTTCGAAAACAAAATGTTCACAATGTCTTATCAATAGATATTGAACCGATCAAGTAACAAAAAGGGTGCCTCGAAAGGTTCTTCGTCATATTCCCATAATTCCACGTTTGCAGTGATTGTTCAGGTGTGAAAGCATAACACAATTTATGGATTACCATGCATGTAACAAAAGTGAATATGGTGTTCTTCGAATGCTT
>JASDQU010102807.1:92076-114723 GCA_032191745.1 Picea mariana
ACCACAAGGCTATGTGGCGCAATGGTCATAAATTTTGCATCAAACAATAGGATGAAACCAGGAAAATTTTTGATAGTGGGATAACTACAGTATTCTAGGTCACTAATGTTTCCTCTAGGAGTGACATACATCCTCGAGAATCTGAAAATAGATACTATGGGTATTTAAATGATATACTTGAGTGTGACTTTAATTCCTTCAAATTAGTTATGTTCAATGTCAAATGGTATAGGTTATGAATGCATGAATGCGATGAGGAAAGAAATGTTATTCAACATGCCAATGGATTTCCAATGATTAAAACAACGGTGTTTGAAATAGGACATGATCACTATGTTTTTCCAAGCTAATGTGAATAGGTCTTTTACTCAAATGTTCTAGGTGAAAGGGATTGGTCATTTGTTGTTAGATATGATCCAAGTGGAAGGCCAATTAAGTATACTCATTTACATGAAGAAGATGATATTGAAGATCAAGAAGATGATTCGATAGATCAAACAAAGCTGGAAGATCATGCAGGGTCGACAGATGAAGAAGATCATGATCCAGTCATAGAAGACAATATTGCAATTCTTGATGATGATGTCGATGAAAATATGCTCGAAAATGACATTGATGATGATGATGATATCATCAATCCTTTCAACATCGTTTCTAAACCAGATGATGATACAGATGTCGAGTTCGATGAAGAAGATCAAGATACATAATAAGGATGATTACACAAATGTTGTTGAGGTTGGATTAGGTGCGTGACTATATAATATTTTAATTNCCTATGTTACATGTTGTTTAATTATTATGTGAAACCTGAAAAATAGTTGCCAATATACTAAAGTACATGGTAGACTAAAAATATCATTTAGAAACACATAATTTTATGTACCTTCATTAATTTTTGTTTTTGTAGTTTCTATGCATGAATATTAATAGGATGTTGCTTTCGATTATTTTCTATTTTATAGATTGGGTTTTGAGGATCAATTGAGAGTGATGTGAGGGGAAGGGGAGGGGCCATATGAGCTTCCACCTTCACGTGGTTGGCTTTGTTCAGTAGAGGATAAATTATTCTTGAAACCAAGAAAATATCTTTCATTTGGGAGGGTTTATGGGCTCAAATTTGACTCACACGCCCACTTTCTTCCATCACCAATTCATCATGTAAATCATAAACCCTAATTTTCTTTCAAAGTACACAATTGGGTTGACGCGAGTTTTAAGTTTTTGTCGGTCTTTCTTCATTTTTATTTCAGGTTCTACATTAATCTATATACAATGTATCTGTGTCATATTTGTGATGAAAAATCCCTCTTTTTTTTTGATTGCTTAATCAACACCATAAAAATACTAGAGGCGGGCAACAGTGACATGTGAACGGGGCCAACGTTGAAATTTTTTCAAATTGTTTCTATATGCATTGAAATTTGACATGGATAGACTATTTACATGCCTTTATAACAATATGGGAGGGTTTCTGGACTCAAATTTGACTCACAAACCCACTTTCTTCCATCATCAATTCATCATGTAAACCATAAACCCTGTTTTTCTTTCAAAGTACACAATTTCTAGTAGATATGTTAATGATTCTAAATTTAATATTCGTATTTGACTCAAGGTCCAGCTAGCTTGCAAAGTATCAAATTTTAATTTCAACGTGATAAACCAAATATGAAATGAATCCAAGCACCATTTTATATCGTCACAAGAGAGACGAATGTAAATAATCTTGCGACGAATTAGCTATATTATCGACGAAAAAAGTTCGTCAATAGTATAGCTAATTCGTCGCAAGAATATTGTGTCTAATTTGAATGGTGTTACATGGTTTGCAAGGATTGTAAGGCTTATATTATGGTGCAATGTAGTATATTCTATAATAACAATCTCTATGCCAAACCTCAAAATGGATAGTACCATATATTTTTCATAAGACAAATATTTTTTGTATGTTTCCTTTGTGGTGGCTCAAGCCCTCAATACACATGATGCCTGACAATGAAATGTAACAATTTGATTGTTGAATGATAGTGTTATGTCACCCATGGTTAAGGAAATAAATTAAGGTTATTAGGTCCTATTTGAATCTTCTTAGAATTGAGATTCGTTACATAGTCCTTGAAAAAAGACAAAAGACTTATGTAGCGGATATTAATTTGGTCTTTGTGAGGGACATTTTATGCCATTAGTATGTTTTGTACAAAAATAATGGATCTTGGGGACTACACCATGGTCAAGGAATGAGGAACAAAGAACAAGGAATGAGAAACATAGAACAAGGAACAAGGAATGGAAATTGTACTAGGACTAGACACCGGCAACAGTGACCTGTGAATGGAGCCAACGTTGAAATTTTTTCAAATTGTATCTGTTTGCTTTGAAATTTGACATGGATAGACTATTTGCATGCCTTAATGATATGAGAGGGTTTATGGACTCAAATTTCACTCACACACCCACTTTATTCCATCATCATATCATCATGGAAACCATAAACCCTATTTTTCATATGTTCTAGTAGCTATGTTAATGATTCCAAATTTCATATTTGTATTTGACTCAAGATCCAACTAGCTTGCAAAGTATCAAATTTTAATTTCAAGTTGATAAACCAAATATGAAATGAATCCAAGCATCATTTGATATTGTCGCAAGAGAGACGAATGTAAATAATCTTGTGACGAATTAGCTATACTATCGACGAAAAAATTTCGTTGATAGTATAGCTAATTCGTCGCAACAATATTGTGTCTAATTTGAATGGTGTTACATGGTTTGAAAGGAGTGTAGGGATTATATTATGGTGCAATGTAGTGTAGTCTATAATAATAATCTCTATGCCAAACCTCAAAATGGATAGTATCATATCTTGTTCATAAGACAAATATTCTTTGTATGTTTCCTTTGTGGTGGCTCAAGCCCTCAGTACACATGATGCCTAACAATGAAATGTAATAATTTGACTATTGAATGATAGTGTTATGTCACCCATGGTTAAGGAAAGAACTTAAGTTTCTTAGGTCCTATTTGAATCTTCTTAGAATTGAGATTCGTTACATAGTCCTTGAAAAAATACAAAAGACTTATGTAGCGGATATTAATTTGGTCTTTGTGTGGGACATTTTATGCCATTAGTATGTTTTGTACAAAAATAATGGATATTGGAGACTACGCCATGGTCAAGGAACAAGGGAAAAGGAACACATAACAAGGAACAAGGAATGAAAATTGTACTAGGACTAGACACTGACAACAGTGACCTGTAAATGGGGCCAACATTGAAATTTTTTCAAACAGTTTCTGTATGCACTAAAATTTGACATGGATAGGCTATTTTCATGCCTTAACAATATGGGAGGGTTTATGGACTCAAATTTCACTCACACACCCACTTTCTTCCATCATCAATTCATCGTGTAAACCATAAACCCTAATTTTCTTTCAAAGTACACAATTTGGTTGACGCAAGTTTTACGTTTTCGTCAGTCTTTATTCATTTTTCTTTCAGGTTCTACATTAATGTATATACAATGTATCTGTGTCGTAGTTGTGATGAAAAATCCATCTTTTTCATTGATTTCTTAATCGACACCATAAAATACTAGAGGTGGGCAACAATGACATGTGAATGGGGCCAACGTTGAAATTTTTTCAAATTGTTTCTGTATGCATTGAAATTTGACATGGATAGACTATTTGCATGCCTTAATGATATGGTAGTGTTTATGGACTATTCCCATCAAAATTCAAAGGCATAAAGAAGGACATCACGATGTAAAGGGTTTTTCCTTTGATGTAAAGGGTTTTTACCCATTTTTGTAGTATAAATAGATGTCATTAAGATGTATGAGGATATCATATCATTAGCAGATAGATCCTAGTGAGAGTATTCATGACTAGCTTTTGAGTTAGTTTTGGAGACAGATGATTATCCATAAAAGTCCCCTATAGTTTTTTAGCCAAAATTCATATATTGAACCCTAAATTAACAAGATCCATGTAGTGGCTATGTCCCTATAGTAGTGTAATAGAAAAAAATTCTAACACAATAAGAAAGTGATTAGTATATGCTAATTGCAATCGGTGGGTTTGTGATGAAAGCATCGCAATCGATGGGTTTGTCCTTGAAATTTGTTATCAAAAATATGCATAGAAAACATTGTCCATAAACTAAATTTAATATTGTTGAAATGTCCAATATGTTTTTTTAAAGTGAGATTGTCCATGGGAAATTATAGTAATTTTTTTCGTATGTATCATTTTCTGACAAAGTAAAATATTGCATCATTTAAACAAACTATGGTTTATGAATAAAAATGAAAAAATCGCAACACTGAATAAAGACCAAAGCTAGCATTTGTATTATCAGTATTCACCTTAAATTGTTTTTATTTTTTTACATTAAGCGAGAAGCTAAAAGAAGAATCCATGCAATGGCATAGTGAAAATGATGAGTAGAATACAAGCTCAAAATAATTGTACCATGTAATATTATGAATATAATTTAATTCATCAATGAGAAAGCTTAGTTGTTTTAGTATTTTTTTTGTACATGATGCAATATGCACATTCTCTATAGTGAATTACATCACCAAATCTTAGTGAATTCTTAGTTCTACAATGTGCAATATCATAAAGTGTAAGAATAATTCCTAATTTAGAAACAAAAAAATGCAATTAGTGAAATTACTTGTCCCAATACATATAATGTTTGCAAAGAATAGTATAACAAACATGTTCAATAATAAAAACTAATCAAGGTTTTATCAATCTATCTAAAATCTAGGGAAATAAAGATACCTTCACAAACCTAACTTGTGAGCTCAGGCACTTGAGTTCTACCTGAAATACTCAAATCAAAATCTAGTATAGTTTAGAAACTGCTATGACCCTATGTTTCATAGGAATCATACAAATGACTAATATTTTACCTTTAGAAATGTTGTGTGGTAAATCATGTGGCATCCTGCCCATGATTTACAAGGAGAAGAAATATATGAGCAATCGAAGGTTTTCAAGCAGTGTGATTGTGATCTTGGTTTCAAAGATACATTTGTAGCCTTACTAGATGGTTTGAATTCTTGAGTGTAAAAGTGTACAAAAAATAGTTTCTGGCAACTAAGGGTTAAATTATCATGTGTTGTAAGCTGTCGAAAGTTTCGAGTTTTGGTAGCTAAAAAGGCAGGCGCAACTCTCAGTTAGCTAGTGAAAGTGCAAATTCTGCTAACGGTTAGACTGTCCCATAGGACTCTCAAAGCGTCAGTAGTACACACACCATCATCATCTTAAATGTTGCCGAAATCACCTCCATATATGATTTTCTTAGTCTCAATAATTTATTTTGGTTTGTATTCATTATTTGATGAAGGATTCGAAACCCTAAGGTGTCTATTCAAAACCCTGCCATCATCAGCAATCATTACCATTATCTCCTCGTGATCAAAACCATCACTGTCTGAGTCGGTTTTAAATAAGCATTGTGATATAAGTTTCTTGTATGCCAAGTGTTCATTTCAAAGGTTTCCATTCAAACCGCTAGTTTACCTCATGCATTTTCCTCCATCTGGCTTCCATTTCACCCTACATCAGCATTGATCTTCCACTCCAGCCTGATTTTGTTGTTTGCAGGAATTAACATTTGTTGCAGATGGCTAGTGGAGGAAATTTTCTCAGGAAGGATCTAAATGACGTCTTATATCTGGAATCTCATCCTGAGATTTTCCAGATGTTCAAAGAAGCAGGTTGCTACAGGTATTGTGAGAAATTGTAGGGGTATCACCAGGGTGTTGTTGAAGCCTTTGCTCGAAGATTCGATGGAGCAAAAGTAACCTTGGGTCCAATGATAATGAAAATTGATGAGGCCAGTGTTGCAGCAACAACAGAGATGCCTAGGCAAGGTGAGATATGGTTTAAAACAACTGTCACTAAGGATATTGAGTTCAGTTCTTACCTTAAGCCTAAATTTCAAAGCATTATTTGGTAGAAGGATGTTCCCATGTCTTACCTAGAGGAGAAATGGCAGCATTTGCTTAAGGAAATTCAAGTGTACATCACTTGTGAAGGTCGGTATGGTAGATTCATGCTCTATCACTTCAAACTATTGAATCATTTTACAGGCAAGTATCCTCTGAATTTACCCTACTACCTTCATAGAAGCTTGACCAAGATGTCACACCAAGTTCAAGCTAAGCCCGATAAGGTACACAGCAGGCTTTTCCATCATGGCCTCATCAAGCTTATAGTGATGGAGGAACTCCAGAGAAGAGAGAAGGCATGGGACTATCTCCTGTTTTGGGAATAATTTGAGCAAGAGATCCAGCCTAAGGGTAAGAAGAAACCTACAAAGAAGTCATCTACACCAAAGAGCAGCAAGAGAAAGAGAAGGGATCTGTCACCAGTTCAGACAGAAGATCCAACTCAAGCATTCAGGCTCAAGGAGGCAAAAAAGAAGCTTGATTTTGATCAAGGAATTGAGGGCCAAAGCAGTGTTGCTGATAGGAACATTTTGAATTTGCCATATTCATATTCTGAGTCTAAAACAACTATGGATGAGAGAGAGAAAACTGAAGTTGAAGCTCTAGATCTTGAAATACCTAAAACATCAGCAAGCAAGGTCATCAAATCATTAAAGATTAAGAAGCTTAAAGAAGAGATATTGGAGCTGAAGTTGCTTGAGAGAGTTATTAAATCCCAAAACCAGACTATAAAGAAAACATCAGATGAGGTAAGAGATTGTTTTGAAAGGTTAGCTAAAATGCATGTAAAGGAGCAGAAGAGGAATAAGAAATTGCTCAAGGAGAATCATAAGCTGCATAAAATGGTTAGATGCTTAAGGATCAAACTAATGTTTAAAGATCCTAAGCCAAGAGCACATCCTCATTTAGAATCTCTAGCAGAAGTCGTTGTGAACCTCAATGAACATCCTAAAGAGTAGACAGATCCAAGAAATTCCATTTTTTCAATTTCGGAAATGATTTCAAAGACCTGCAATTTCGAAAGCTTACTCGGGTTTTGAAAAGGCATCGTTAGTTGTCAAATCCCAAGACTTTTGGTAGCTTATTCTACTCTGTTCCAATCACGTAAGTTGTCAAAAGCGCAGACACAGGAAGAACGTTAGTCTTTTTGCCCAGATCGAATATTTTTTCTACCAAATCATTCGAGGAAGGCTTCAAATGAATTATAACTTTAAAATGGATAAATATCATCCTCTTTTTCAGGGTTTAGTGGCTAATTCAAAGGATAAAAGGATAAAAATTTATCCTACTTTTGGTTGAAGATTTTCCTAGGTGCTAGAAAAGGATCTTGAGTTGCCTTGTCATCACCCAGAAGACTATGCAGATGTCAAAGACTATAGTGTTGATAGGGATTCAATCACTTATGAATAAGATCTATCTCCAAGAATTTTGTAATAGGATAGATTTTATAAACACTTGTAATTTTCAAATCCATCATTTGAGGATCTGAAACTGTTTTGTAAATATTATAAAATCCCATAGAGGCCACAGTCCAAAGGGTTGATTAGTTTAGACTGGCAGGGAAGGATGGCATGGAAATGTCCCCATCCACTGTAAAATGTTCAAAGGCTGTAAGTGACTATTATGGATGAATATAAAGACATTTTGTTTCCAGATTATTGTGTCATGATCATGTGTTGAAGTGCTTTCTTGATGCAATGTATCATGTGCACTATATGTGTGTGTGTGTGTGTGTGTGTGTGTGTGTGTGTGAGAGAGAGAGAGAGAGAGAGAGAGACCTATTAAATCTAAGCTCTATCCCAAGAGAGGGAGAGAATAACATTTACAACCATAAGCATTTATCCGAATGTAGTGTCCATATAATCTTTGTGGCATATGATCTCATAAATTGTGATTTCGCCATAAAACAAATAAGGAAATATAACCTCAACCCGACCCATTTTCTCTCATTCTTAGCCAATTTCTCATTGTAGAGCACTCCATGCATCTCCTATGACCTTTTAACATGCATATTCTAGCTCACTCAATCCCAACCTATTCAATCTGACTATAATATGATATGTATTATGTCATGTTTCTAATTTTCTATATTGTATGTTGAATGGAGAATTTCCCTATGTTTTGTTATTTGAGTAACAAGTTATTATACACTCATGCATAGGACTTGATGGGAAAACATATTTGGGTAACAATATCTTATGTTTGCATGCATAGGACTTGATAGGAAGGTAGGAGTCTTATAAAATGTCAGCAAGCATATAGTTCCTGGGTGAAAGTATGGTGGGTTGGTTCATTGGTTATAATGTGGTTTTATTCTAGAAAAAGTGATTGATGGACCATTGAGTGTCTTTCTATCCATTAGGTCTCTAAACACCTATCATATTGGTAGAAACTCGCCCCATTGTCCATCTCAACAATAATAGTTACAAGTGATTGTTATTCTATGTAGATATGTCTTTCACTTATGTCCACCATTAGATAAATACTCTACACATTTATCATATTTTCCTCCACCATCAAGCCAAGTACACAATGGCTCCTCCTCCACCCTAGTTAATAATAGCACTTTCACAATATTTCTTGAGAATCCATTGGGCAATTTGAGTCTGACTTTCCCTGGATACCTACTAAGACTAATATAAGGGAGTGTGATCTTCATGTTACTAATTTATTTTCACCAAGGGACAATTTGGTGTGGAGGATCATCAACTCAACTCGTGTGGTGATGATTTCTTAGATGCTTGATGAAGTTAATTTGTGTCTAGTTTGGACACTTAAAAATTACAATTTCACCTAGTCCTTACGCCATACACACATGAAGTAAAAAGGCATAAAATAATTGAAATTTCAACAAGAAATACGGTATAATATTCAAGAATCATCTTCAAAAACATCACATTATTTATTGTGTCATTTAGTGACATTGAACTTTAAGACATTGGAGTGAAATTAAATCATAAATCCATTGAGAACAATTCTCTTTGAGTCAATAGTTTATCGAGTCACTGAATTGTACAAATTAAAAGATAAGTTTGATTCATTAAAATGAATCATTGAATTATACAAAGGGTGGAGTTACAAACCCTTTCAAAGTTAATAAGGTGTTTTTAAATTCAAAAATCAATTGAGATCAATACCTGCTTAAAATTGAATAAGGAGGTCATTGTCTTTTCACAATAGTCTTCAAGTGAGATACATCAAAGTCAAATCATTATATAATAACTATTTTTGGTGCATGATCAGTAGCATCTAACACCCTAAGTTTGTTGGTGACAAGTTCAAGAAAGAGAGACATAAAGTAAGCGAGCATGACACAATTGAAAATCTAAAAATGGGTAAATGAGGAAAACATTTGCAAAATGTCAATCAAGAAATTAATCAATTACGTGACTCTTTATATGATTCTATCCAACAATTTGAAAGGTTATAGAACAAAATTTGATAATGATGGATCAATTGATAAAAGAAAACATTCATGAATGTATGGAATCAAACATGTGAAGCATGATTTTTCCAAAATAATTGTAAGACCGTGTGAAGAATTTAAATTCAACAAGAACAAAAAAGGTTTAGGATATGGAAGATACCTAAACTTTAATATTCTATACTATTCCAAACCAATTGAATGGGAAATATGGGGAGCATATGTAATAAATCAAGAAATCCTTTGAGGATAGTGCAACCTAGTCAAAAAGACATTAAAAGAAGAGAAAATACAAGGCTAGGTATGGTGAATTTAAGGTTTTGAATAGATTCCATTCAAATTTATATATCAATAAATGTTATGATCTTTTCTAATCCATCAAGATAGGAAAATCATCTAGGATTTTATTATAGTCCATTCCAAATCCTTCATGAGTAAATGATGGTTATTTTGATCAGATATAATTACAATGCCAATGAAATTAGAGAGGGATATGGTTCACAATTTTTCCAAGAGGAGGTTCCTTTGGTTCAATCTCTTCTTGAAAAATTATACATTTCTCAAACAATACATGAGCATGTCTAGTCTCCTCCTAATTTTGACATGGAAGGGATTGAAGGGATATGAACTAGTGGGGAAATGTCACAACAAAGTGGTGAAAAATGCCAGATTATGAGTCCAACACCCTTACATAAACTTGGAAATGCACCACAACACTCCTAAACACATTCAAGTGCCATGGAAAAAATGACCTAGAACTCTTTGAAGGTAAGCTATCTAACCAAACTATTCATTATCAACTATACAAATCTATTAAATAATATTCTGAATAAAAAACTAATGCAAGCAAATGTCAATTACTTCTATATTTATTAAAATCTAGGATTCGCGTTATAATTAGGAAACTTTTATTCATACAAATGATTAAAAGTTTAGAAATAAGTCATATTGTTAAAAGCCTTTCTTTTTACACAATTGGTATGAAAAAACATTTGAAATATTGTGATGCAACCCATCATGTATTTTAAGAAATAATTTTTAACAATATCACAAACAAATTACAAATTTCATAACATGATGTGTACTAAGGAAAAAATAACTAACATGTTATGAAAAAACTATTTTTCAATTCGACAAAGATAGTAAGGGAAGATTATAATGTGTTCCAATAATGACTATTCTTCAATTCGACAAAGATAATTCAACAAAGATAGTAAGGGAAGAGTATAAAAGTGAGGATTCATTCCAGTAATGACTATTCTTCAATTCAATAAAGATAAAATGGCAAGCTCAAAAGCCAAATAAAATATACAAAGGGATGTTAGAATATCAATAGGATAGTTTCATAACATACCATCAATGATGACAACAACCTTACTATCACAAAGCCAAATAAAATATACAAAGGGATGTTAGAATATCAATAGGATAGTTTCATAACATACCATAAATGATGACAACAACCTTACTATCACAAAGACAAATAAAATATACAAAGGGATGTTAGAATGTCAATAGGATAGTTTCATAACATACCATCAATGATGAAAACAACCTTACTATCACAAAGGAAAATATAGACACGTCAAGATCTTATCCAAGAAAATATGTCAATGTTTCTTATGTGCCAATTATTTCATCACCTCAGTAGTAAGGGATGTGATTGTGAGGTTGATAGATCAAGACTACAATGTATTGGCATTATAGATCAAATCTCTAAATCTTTTTGGGTTTTCCTAATATTACCATTTAGATTTTAATGAATATTTTGTATTGTTTCAACATAGTCAAACTTTCATTGAGAATGTGAGACACCATACTCTTTAGATGGTGGTTCTTGAGCTCGAGAAGCTTTAGTTAGGGCTTTAGGCCATTGTTTCGAACTTGCCATGTTTATGCCTCTACACCCATTTTCAATGTACAAAACCTAATCACGATTCCTATATCCCTCTTAAAGTCCAAGATTTTGTTATGTTGGTTTGAGGACTTGTTCAAGGCTCTTGATCAACTTCAAAATCTTCAACAATATTATAAGGCACTTGTTTTCATTCTTTGATGATAGCTAAGGTCTTGTAATCCATCCATCGTCTTGCGTGGGTACCTGAGGATTTGTTCATGGTGCTTGAGCTAGATATTATATGTTTGGGGATTGAGTTGTTGTTTCCCTCCCTTGACCATGGTTAAGGGATTAAGGTTTGTTTCCCTACTACAACCATGGTCAAGGCCCCGAGACCCATATGTAGTATGAAAAACATATAAATGACACTCATGTCCAAATATTAGGCCAAATACATTGAAGTGAGACCTCGTGTCATGAATTTTTTGGTGGTTCTATATAAATAATTTAGGACATAGATGGCATATTCTAGGGACCAATGGCCATGCACAAGGCTACAAATTAACCAAAAAACCTGCTAATGGTGTCATTATCCAACTGTTAATTTGTCTTGTTGATTTTTCTTTTCTAATTACACAATCTTGTTTTGCATGGCTTGATTTTTGTGTTGAAGAGTTTCTTTATTTGTTTAGAAAATAATAGATTATTATTACTATTATTATATATCAATTATATATATTATATTAAATAATATATAATTGATATATATTAAAAACATTGAATATATCAAAACATAAAAAATAAAAAAACAAATTTCAAAAAAAATAACAAAGAAAAAAACAAATTGCAAATTGCACAATGAGCCCACGCCCATTCACATGACACAACAACACTATAGCAGCATTCACCGGTGATCTAGTCGCGCCCATACACTAGCAGAGTGAAACCCCCAAAACCCCATCATTCCCATCTACTAGCATAGAGAAACCCATCGAAACCCTGTCACTTGAGCTCAGCAAGAGGGAGGTCGAGAGTGAGAGGGAGGAGAGAACCCCCGTGCAATGGAGAGAAACTCTTGAAAATACACCATTTGAGTCCATGAGAGGGAGGAGAGTGATATGGAGGAGAGAACCCCCATGTAGTGGAGAACTACATATTTCATATGCCTATTTATAGGGAATACGCTCAATCATCGAAAGGGAGGAGAGAACCCCCGCACAGTGGAGATAAGGAGGCCCTACACCACAACAAAATTTGGCAGTCCAGCCCAGCAAAGAGACAAGGAGGCCCTACACCACAACGCAAGCAATAGAGGAGACCCAACCACCCTTATAAGAGATAGAGATGCTCAGGGGATCACCAACAATGACGAAAAAATCAATATGTTTCTTCATTTGCATCAACCTATAGATATATTTCATTTTTTTTTATCAAGAAAACATATTTATAGTGTGACTAAAACATGTACAAGTGAGCAAGGATAGCAACAAGATGACTATGTAGCAACCATCCAACTAATCATCAAATAATTTTTTGAGTTAAGTCAAGAAAGATTATGTATTTTTGTGAATCCCTTTGCTGACCAAGACATTGGGCATAGTCGAGAATATTAATCTCATCATACCATGGTTGAAGAAGGAGAAAAACAAATTGTGATCTTTGAGTTCCCCATTCAAGAAACTGATGAAGAAACAAGGATTAAAATACCATACAAGTTGATCCTCCTCCTCACCAAGTCTTATAAAGAATATTTTTAAGGATTCTTGTGAAGTCCTTCAATATTTCTACACGATCCTCCCTAAGACCAAACTCTCTCCAAGAGAGCTATATTTATTTCCAACTATGGGTTTAAATGGGTTCTTTTTCATTTTTCCTCAGAGTGTTGAAGCCTCTATGATCTATTTATTGAATGAGGGGAATAGGTAAATTGAAGGATTCTATGATTCCTACCCACAATTCCAACCCTAATTAGACATTATCTCCCTTTCCAACATGCCATACTAGGAAATTTCCAATCACAGGGAATGATGTGATAATTGGTTTTCAAATAACCGAGGAATTTTGGTATTTTTTAACAGGAATTATTACCTAGTCCTCCACTAAGTCTGGAGCTATGTATTTATCCTTTATGACATGCAGACATAATTTGGTACCTTGGAGGAGACTCCAAACATTTTTATCAACTAAATACTTTAATAAAAAAATATATTCTTGAGACCCCATCCTTCTTGTGATTTGGGAATTGCTACTTTTTTCCAAGAGACCAACACTATGCATTTTTTCTCACTCTCACTCAATGAAAGGAAATAGTAACACAACTACCTTATTCACTCTAAGAATGTTAAGCCTAAGAATGTTCACTTAGGGAACAAGTCCTAAGAATTTTCACTTAGGGAACAAGTCCCTTGATTCCCTCCCTTGAGCTTGGTTAGACCTTGAGACCCATTCTTGGTTCAAAACTAACTTATTCATGGTGCCCAAATTCCCCTTGGAGGTGAATGATATGTCCTAATAAAACATGTAAAAAAGGACTCACAATCCCCTTCCAAGTGGACACATGGCTCTTCAAGGTGAAGAAGTCTTCACAAGTGATTAATGTAACCCTAAAAAATGGGCAGCCTCCTTTAAATCAACTCTAATATGTCAAATGTGAAGCCAACAAGGTGTAATCACCCTCCTTAAATCATTCCAATGTCCTCTCCAATTCAGTGGATGGTTGAACAAACCCACACATGCCAAATGAAACCTTCATGCAAACTCCAAGGTGGACATCTCATCAATTGATGTGACAGATGCCTCAAAATGAGTTAATAAGGTGAGATTTCATAAATTTGGAATGTGCCAAGGCATGAGAATCTTTGGTTAACCAAGAATAGCCAAAAACAATTTTTATCAATTCTTTGGGAATCATGAATTACGTCGATAAATGTGAATTACATTAGGAAATGTGAAGATGCCCAAAAAAATGAATGAAACTAATGGCATGCCCAAACTCAACAAGACACCATGCAACATCAAGTATTGCATCATCGATCAACAAATATTCCATGAAATCCTCTACCTCAACAAGATACGCGGAACCAAGTAGGTTTATAGGTGTACTAAGTGAACTATGACATTTTGATGGTATTTTTAAAATTTGGGTCATTTTACAGTACTGCACACATAGTAATCTATCAAGAAATTATTTATTTGCTTAAAACCTCTTGCTCCTTCCCATAGCTAGTTTTCATCGAAGTTGAATTTCTTGCATTTTATTTTCCTCTTGCATGGTTTAAAGAGTCGAGTCAAAATGCCATCAGTTTCACGACCACTCCTTTGAGTAACAACATCCTAAAATCAAGCATTAATTAAAATTTATCTAGAAAATTTTCTAGGGCTCTTCAAACCCATCTTAGCTTAGGTGTAGAGATTTGGAATAGGATTGTGAGAATAACTTTCCAAAGCTACTAAACAAACATAAAGCCTTGAGTTAGGGAGTGAGATCCATTTGCTATATCACTGACTTTGGTAAGCCCTTCTAACACAAGGGTCAATCACGAGGTCGCATTGGGGCCCTCAGAGTAAACAAACCTACTTTGTTGGTATTAGTGTCAATTGTCGGCTATCCCCCCTCTGCTTTGGTATAGTAGGTGGTACCATAGAGGCCATAATCTTTTAGACCTCCTACACAAGGTGACAGCACAAGGAAGGTGGTGTTGTACCTGGGATTGATGTCGGCTAGACTCACTCGGACTCCTTGGAGGGTTTCCCAGTGCTCGGTGAGGTAACTTGCACCAGGGATTTAGTTCATTAAGCAGGTTGTCAACGTAACTTTCCCACCCGTCGAAACTCATCCCCTTGGCGCATCGATTCTACGATGTTGGATTCCATCACCAACTAGCACTTCTTTGTGAGAAGGTTTGTTTTCATGATTGACTCCTAGATTAATTAGTGTGTGTTGTTTTTTCTCCTTAGTTGGCCTTAGGATTGAGTTTGTGTCTAATGGCATCAGTTTTGGGTTAATTCCTCATTTGATCAATACAAAATATGGATACAATTAAAATAAAAGGTAATAAAGAGGTAAAAAATAGCTCATACCTAACTTATGTCTTATAATTCTCCAACATTGTTCTTTACACTTAGTGCAACAAACACAAAATGGAATGGTTTACACAAGGTCAATGGAGAATGTTATTTGAAAATTCAAAATATTATCATAAACCCACATCTCACAAACGATGAAAAAAACAACTTTCGAAAGCCATATTATCATAAACTAGTTATCGAAATCGATGAAAAAAATAACTTCTGAGGGGTTGGAACCTAGAGTGAGGGGTGCTCTAGCTAAAATCCTATGTCAGGAATCCAACAGAGATGACGGTTCCTCAATCCGAGCCTCGGTTTTCATTTTATGCCCAGTTGCAAGTCGCATCCCAAACCATTTCGGAGACTCTTGGCCAATTCCCGCTCATGGCATAAAAGACTAACGAAACAACATGTTTGAGTTTCGTGATATTTTGAAAGCATGTTTAGTCATGGACTAGGTGAAAAAATTATCCATCCGCTCCCGAGGCATTGTTTCGTAAATTTGACCCTTAATCCAAATGTTGCATTGCTTCAAACTGAGCAAAACACTAGTTGTCGAAATCAATGATTAAAGCAACTTCTAAGGCATGGCACCCATGAGTGAGGGGTGATCTACATGAAATCCTATCCCAGGAATCCATCGGATTCAACGATTCCTCAATCTGAGTCTCGATATTCGTTATATTCCTAGTTGCAAGTCGCATCCCAAACCATTTCAGGGACTCTTGGCCAATTGCTCCTGAGGGCATAAAAACCTAACAGAGAAGCATTTTTGAGTTTCGTGAGATGATGAAAGATTGTTTAGGTGTGGACTAGGTGACTATATTTTCCATCTGCTCACGAGGCACGGTTTCGTAAATTAGACCCCTTAATCCAAATGTTGGTTTGTTTCAAACTGAGCAAAACACTAGTTCTCAAAATCAATGAGTAAAGAAACTTCTGAGGCATGGCACCAGGGAGTGATAGGTACTCTAGCTGAAATCCTATCCCAGGAATCCATCGGAGTCGACGGTTCCTCAATCCAAGTCTCGTTTTTCGTTTTATGCTCAGTTGCAAGTCACATCCCAAACCATTTCGAGGATTCTTGATAATTCATCCTCGGGGCATAAAAGCCTAGTGGAGCAGCATTTTTGAGCTCCATGAGATTTTGCATGATTTTTTAGGCATGGACTAGGTGACCACATTGTCCATCTGCTCCCGAGGCATGGTTTCGTAAATTGAACCCCTAAATCCAAATGGTGCATTACTTCTTACTGAGCAAAGCACTAGTTATCGAAATCGATGAAAAAAACAAAATCTGAGGGGTTGGAACCGGGAGTGAGGAGTACTCTAGCTAAAATCCTATTCCATGAATCCAACAGAGACGACGGTTCCTCAAACCGAGTCTCATTTTTTCATTTTATGCCCAGTTGCAAGTCGCATCCCAAACCATTTCGGGGACTCTTGGCCAATTCCCACTCAGACCATAAAAGACAAACGGAACAACATTTTTCAGTTATGTGAGATGTTGCAAGCTTGTTTAGGCATGGACTAAGTGACCAAATTATCCATCTACTCCCGAGGCATGGTTTCGTAAATTGGCCCCTTAATCCAAATGTTGCATTGCCTCAAACTGAGCAAAACACCAATTGTCAAAATCAATGATTAAAGCAACTTCTGAGACATGGAACTCGTGAGTAAGGGGTGCTCTAGATGAAATGCTATCCCAGGAATCCATTGAATTCGACGGTTCCTCAATCTAAGTCTCAATATTCGTTATATGCCCAATTGCAAATCACAACCCAAACCATTTCGAGGACTCTTGGCTAATTGCTCCTAAGGGCATAAAACCCTAATGGAGCATCATTTTTTAGTTTCGTGAGATGTTGCAAGGTTGTTTAGGTGTGGAATAGGTGACTATACTTTCCATCCTCTCTTGAGGCACGGTTTCGTAAATTGGACCCCTTAATCCAAATGTTGGTTTGCTTCAAACTGAGCAAAACACTAGTTCTCGAAATCAATGAGTAAAGCAACTTCTGAGGCATGACACCCAGGAGTGAGGCGTGCTCTAGCTGAAATCCTATCCCAGGAATCCATTGGAGTCGACGGTTCCTCAATCCGAGTCTCGGTTTTCATTTTATGCCTAGTTTCAAGTCGCATCCCAAACCATTTCAGGGACTCTTGGCAATTCATCCTCGGGGCATAAAAGCCTAACGGAGCAGCAATTTTTAGCTCCATGAGATTTTTCATGCTTGTTTAGGCATGGACTAGGTGACCACATTGTCCATCTGCTCCTGAGGCATGGTTTCGTAAATTGGACCCCTAAATCCAAATGTTGCATTGCTTCTTACTGAGCAAAGCACTAGTTAACGAAATCAATGAAAAAAACAACTTTTGAGGGGTTGGAACTGGGAGTGAGGGGTGATCTAGCTAAAATCCTATGGCAAGAATCCAACAGAGACGACGATTCCTCAAACCGAGTCTCGGTTTTTGTTTTATGCCGAGTTGCAAGTCGCATCCCAAACCATTTCGGGGACTCTTGGCCAATTCCCGCTTAGGGCATAAAAGACTAATGGAGCAACATTTTTTATTTTTGTGAGATGTTGCAAGCTTTTTTAGGCATGGACTAGGTGACCAAATTATCCATCCACTCCCGATGAATTTTTTCGTAAATTTGACCCTTAATCCAATTGTTGCATTGCTTCAAACTGAGAAAAACACTAGTTTTCAAAATCAATGATTAAAGAAACTTCTAAGGCATGGCACCCGTGAGTGAGGGATGCTCTAGATGAAATCCTATCCCAAGAATCCATCGGAGTCGACGGTTCCTTAATTCGAGTCTCGATATTTGTTATATGCCCAGTTGCAAGTCGCATCCCAAACCATTTTGGGAACTCTTGGCTAATTGCTCCTAAGGGCATAAAAACCTAACAGAGCAGCATTTTTGAGTTCCGTGAGATGCTGCAATATTTTTTAGGTGTGTACTAGGTGACTATATTTTCCATCCACTCCCGAGGCACGATTTCGTAAATTGGACCCCTTAATCCAAATGTTGGTCTGCTTCAAACTGAGCAAAACACTAGTTCTCGAAATAAATGAGTAAAGCAACTTTTGAGGCATGGCACCCAAGAGTGATGGGTTCTCTAGATGAAATCCTATCCCAGGAATAAATCGGAGTCGATGGTTCCTCAATCCGAGTCTCAGCTTTCGTTTTATGCCTAGTTGCAAGTTGCATCCCAAACCATTTCAGGGACTCTTGGCAATTCCTCCTCGGGGCATAAAACCCTAATGGAGAAGCATTTTTGAGCTCCATGAGATTTTGCATGCTTGTTTAGTAATGGACTAGGTGACCACATTGTCCATCTGCTCCCAAGGCATGGTTTCGTAAATTGGACCCCTAAATCCAAATGTTGCATTGCTTCTTACTGAGCAAAGCACTAGTTATTGAAATTGATAAAAAAAACAACTTCTGAGGGGTTGGAACTGGGAGTGAGGGGTTCTCTAGCTAAAATCCTATGTCAAGAATCCAAAAAATATGACAGATCCTCAATCTGAGTCTCGGTTTTCATTTTATGTCTAGTTGCAAGTCGCATCCCAAACCATTTCGGGGACTCTTGGCCAATTCTCGCTCAAGCCATAAAAGACTAACAGAACAACATTTTTGAGTTCTGTGAGATGCTGCAAGCTTCTTTAGGCATGGACTAGGTGACCAAATTATCCATCTGCTCCTGAGGCATTGTTTCATAAATTTGACCCTTAATCCAAATGTTGCATTGCTTCAAACTAAGCAAAACAGTAGTTATCGAAATCAATGATTAAAGAAACTTTGAGGCATGGAACCCGTGAGTGAGGGGTGCTCTAGATGAAATCCTATCCCAAGAATCCATCGGAGTCGACGTTTCCTCAATCCAAGTCTCAATATTTGTTATATTCCCAGTTGCAAGTCACATCCCAAACCATTTCGGGGACTCTTGGCCAATTGCTCCTAAGGGCATAAAAACTTAATAGAGCAACATTTTTGAGTTTCGTGAGATGCTGCAAGATGTTTTAGGCATGGACTAGGTGACTATATTTTCCATCCTCTCTTGAGGCACGGTTTCATAAATTGGACCTCTTAATCCAAATGTTGGTTTGCTTCAAACTGAGCAAAACACTATTTCTCGAAATCAATGAGTAAAGCAACTTTTGAGGCATGGCACCCAGGAGTGAGGGGTGCTCTAGCTGAAATCTTATCCCAGGAATCCATCGGAGTTGACGGTTCCTCAATCTGAGTCTTGGTTTTCGTTTTATGCCCAGTTGCAAGTCGCATCCCAAACCATTTCAAGGACTCTTGGCAATTCATCCTCGGGGTACAAAAGCCTAACGGAGCAGCATTTTTGAGCTCCATAAGATTTTGCATGATTTTTTAGGCATGGAATAGGTGACCACATTGTCCATCCACTCCCGAGGCATGGTTTCGTAAACTGGACCCCTAAATCCAAACGTTGCATTGCTTCTTACTGAGCAAAGCACTAGTTATCGAAATCGGTGAAAAAAACAACTTCTGAGGGGTTGGAACCGGGAGTGAGGGGTGCTCTAGCTAAAATCCTATTCCAGGAATCTAACAAAGACAATGGTTTCTCAAACCAAGTCTCGGTTTTCGTTTTATGCCCAGTTGCAAGTCGCATCCCAAACCATTTCAGGGACTCTTGGTCAATTCTCGCTCAAGGCATAAAAGAGTAACGGAGCAACATTTTTTAGTTCTGTGAGATGTTGCAAGCTTGTTTAGGCATGGAATAAGTGACCAAATTATCCATCCGCTCTCGAGGCATGGTTTCATAAATTGGACCCCTTAATCCAAATGTTGAATTGCTTCAAACTGAGCAAAACACTAGTTGTTGAAATCAATGAGTAAAGCAACTTCCGAGGCATGGAACCCAGGAGTGAGGGGTGCTCTAGCTGAAATCCTATCCCAGTAATCCATCGGAGTGGACAGTTCCTCAATCCAAGTCTCGACATTCGTTTTATGCCCAGTTGCAAGTCGCATCCCAAACCATTTCAGGGACTCTTGGTCAATTGCTCCTAATGGCATAAAAACTAACTAACTACATATCTCTGTCAACTAACTACTATATCTTATTGCCTTGAAAAAAGAATGCACCAATTTCAACTGCACATTGAGTTTAACAACCGCTACTTCCTACATAAAAATGTGGGTTGCACTATTGTTAACCATCGCCATAACTAACTTACTCTTCAACTTGGATTGAACAAAACTAATATTTGTATAGTTCTACTCTTGGCTTGAACAAAACTAATATGTGTATAGTTCTACTCTTGTATTGAACAAAACTAATATTTGTATAGTTCTACTCTTAGCTTCCCTTAGAAATATTGCCAACTAAAGCACCCAATATTTGCAACACACCAACTGATGGTTGGATTTCTTACTCCATAGCATTGACCCTCATCTTCAATGGACATTTCTTATAATAATTGTTGAGTACATTTTTATACTTCCTTCCACTCCATAAACTATACTTTTGCCTCCAAAACCATCCATTTTGCCTTCATATTATTCCATATTTTCCATAAAATAGCTTATGTAAGGTACATTTATCATTCCTTAGCTTAAGAATTGAATTTTCGAATTTTTGGCATTAAAATTAAAAATTTATCAGAAATTACAGGATTTGACTAAATCACGTAATTGCTCCTAGGTTCGTGTACTCACAGGACAGCTGGGAGAAATCTGAGACATGGGTCATGATCCTTGATGTACAAGGATGGATGAATACCTATCAGCTTTGAGATCTGATCTTTCCAAGTGTCCAATCAATGCTGGTCAAACAGGGCCACTTCAGCAAAAAATACCTTGTTTTAGCATAAAATCATGGATAGTTTTAGATCTTCTTGGGATTTGTTCATATTTTATGGATCTGAAGGGGGTATTCAACCTTCCTAGAACATTTTATGGATCTGATCATTATCTTTAGGAGGTTTCTTATCATTTTTAGTTTCAAAAATCTTGTATAAATACTCCAAGACATGGACTAATATGACAACCCTTATGTTAATGAATAAAACTTTGAATTTGCAGTCTTGAGATCAGTTTTGTGTTTTGTTCTTGATGATGTCTATGAGATGATTATTTGAATGCTACTGGAAGTTCCCTTTTAGCTGAGACGACTTAGGTGTACAACTGAAGCACTGGAGGGCCCCCTTTGCCAAGCTAGTACACTTCTCCTTTTTCATTCTTTTCAAGCAAATTTTGGTATGAGCTTTAGTTCAGTTTACATTATGTTGTAGATAACACTGTTTTGTTTTATTTGATCAAGTTATTTGGCTGATGAAAGTGGGAAAGAAAATAATGTATCTCTTGTAAAAGAGTTTTGCCTTTTCAGACATTTATAAGCTTCTAGTTTAGTTTGAATGCTCACTGTTTTGAATACTTAAAACTAGTTGAATGTTTTTCTACTCTAATTGTTGATTAATGGTAAGAGATCTATGAATACACCTTCTATAAAGAAGATTAGAATTTCCTTTCATACTCAGCACTTAGATTAGCTTTTGATTTATTTCCACTGAAAGAACAAAAGTTATCTCTAAATCCATATATTTTGGATGTGCCTCTAAGTCTTACAAACACCAGATTGACAATCAATTGCACTCTAATTTACATCAGTAGGTTGGAGCCTAACAACAATTCTAATTTGCACAGATCCAACAAACAACAACCTTACTACTATTTTTTTCTTAGATCCATATGATAAATTTATCATGTCCTTAGTGTTATCACATTAATATGTCCAAAATCAAGAGGGATAACACATTAAATTAGGTGGTTGACCACTAATATTGGTAATTTCACTCTAGTCTAATTGTGCATCCAAAACTAAAGATATAAAAATTTTATTTAGAACTTTGAATATAGAAAAAAACGTTTATAAATTAGAACTAGGATGATGATGGACTACTAACTAACAACACGTGCACATGCAACTGAAGGTACAACCAAACAAGTACCTATCATATATTTCTTCGTCGAGTGAGGAATGCTTAGGACAAATAGAGGTCGGAAATGCAACTTCATCTAGTAGATATGATAAGCAAACAAGGACTAGAGGTGAAAAAGTCAGAATAAAATTTTGTAGACGCATGAAATTTTTTTCTTGCTAAAGGAGGATCATGCTCTTATGATGATGAGAGCATAGGAGAAATAGAGGTTCCACTTAGGTATAAGCATCTGGTGAAACAATGGGTACCTAAGGAACTACCTCCTATAGATGTTGAATGCGTTGTCAACAATAGGACATATCACATTGCACCATCCTCCCTGCATGGCTTGGGGCTATTTTCCATGGATGGAATAATTGTAAAATACA
>JASDQU010102807.1:134624-145247 GCA_032191745.1 Picea mariana
GGGCATAAAAGACCAACGGAGAAACATTTTTGAGTTTCGTGAGATGATGTAAAATTTCTTAGGCGTGGAATAGGTGACCAAATTATCCATCTGCTCCTGAGGCATGGTTTCGTAAATTGGCCCCTAAATCCAAATGTTGCATTGCTTCTTACTGAGAAAAGCACTAGTTAACAAAATCAATGAACAAAACTACTTCCGAGGGGTTGGAACCAGGAGTGAGGGGTGATCTAGCTGAAATCCTATGCCAGGAATCCATCAGAGTTGATGGTGCCTCAATCTAAGTCTCGATTTTCATTTTATGCCCAGTTTCAAGTCGCATCCCAAATCATTTCGAGGACTCTTGGCCAATTCCTCCTTCGGGCATAAAAGCCTAACGGAGCAACATTTTTGAGCTCCATGAGATTTTGCAAGCTTGTTTAGGCATGGACTAGGTGACCACATTGTCCATCCCCTCTTGAGGCATGGTTTCATAAATTTGACCCCTAAATCCAAATGTTGCATTGCTTCTTACTGAGAAAAGCACTAGTTATCGAAATCGATGAAAAGAACAACTTCTGAGGGGTTGGAACCGAGAGTGAGGGGTGATATAGCTAAAATCATATGCTAGGAATCCAAAAGAGATGACGATTATTCAATCCAAGTCTCGGTTTTTCATTCTATGCCCAATTGCAAGTCACATCCCAAACCATTTCGGGGACTATTGGCCAATTCCCGCTCAGGGCATAAAAGACTAACAGAGAATTTTTTTTTGAGTTCTATGAGATGCTACAAGATTGTTTAGGCCTAGACTAGGTGACTATATTTTCCATCTGCTCCCGAGAAATGGTTTCATAAATTGGACCCCTTAATCCAAATGTTGGTTTGCTTCAAACTGAGTAAAACACTAGTTCTCGAAATCAATGAGTAAAGCAACTTTTGAGGCATGGCACCCAGGAGAGAGGGGTGCTTTAGTTGAAATGATATCCCAATAATCCATCGAAGTCGACGGTTCCTCAATCTGAGTCTCATTTTTCATTTTATGCCCAGTTGCAAGTCACATCCAAAACCATTTCAGGGACTCTTGGCAATTCCTCCTCTGGGCATAAAAGCCTAACGTAGCAGCATTTTTGAGCTCCATGAGATTCTGCATGCTTGTTTAGGCATGGACTAGGTGACCACATTGTCCATCCACTCCCGAGGCATGGTTTCATAAATTGGACCCCTAAATCCAAATGTTGCATTGCTTCTTACTGAGCAAAGCACTAGTTATCGAAACCGATGAAAAAAACAACTTCTGAGGGGTTGGAACCGAGAGCGAGGGGTGCTCTAGATAAAATCCTATGCCAGGAATCCAACAAAGATGATGGTTGCTCAATCCAATTTTCGGTTTTCATTTTATGCCCAATTGCAAGTCGCATCCCAAACCATTTCGGGGACTCTTGGCCAATTCTCGCTCAGGGCATAAAAGACTAATGAATGAACATTTTTGAGTTCCGTGAGATGATGCAAGCTTGTTTAGGCATGGACTAGGTGACCAAATTATCCATCCTCTCCCGAGGCATGGTTTCACAAATTGGCCCCTAAATCCAAATGTTGCATTGATTCTTACTCAGAAAAGCACTAGTTATCGAAATCGATGAAAAAAACTACTTCTGAGGGGTTGGAACCAGGAGTGAGGGGTGCTCTAGCTGAAATCCTATGCCAGGAATCCATAGGAGTAAACAAATCCTCAATCCAAATCTCGGTTTTCGTTTTATGCCTAGCAGCAAGTTCCATCCCAAACCATTTTAGGGACTCTTGGAAATTCATCCTCAGGGCATAAAATCCTAACGAAGAATCATTTTTGAGCTCCATGAGATTCTACAAGCTTGTTTAGGCATGGACTAGGTGATCACATTGTCCATCCGCTCCTGAGGCATGGTTTCATAAATTGGACCCCTAAATCCAAATGTTGCATTAATATCACGTCCTTAGTGTTATCACATTAATATGTCTTTAATATGTCCAAAATCAAGAGGGATGTCACATTAAATTAGGTGGTTGACCACTAATATTGGTAATTTCATCCTAGTCTAATTGTGCATCCAAAACTAAAGATATAATTTTTTTATTTAGAACTTTGAATATTTAAAACAAAGTTCATAAATTGGAACTAGGATGATGATGGACTACTCACTAACAACATGTGCACATGCAACTAAAGGTACAACCAAATAGGTACCTGCCAAATATTTCTTCGTCGAGTGAGGAAATCTTAGGAAAAATAGAGGGAAATGTGACTGCATCTAGTAGATATGATAAGAAAACAAGGACCAGAGGTGAAAAAGTTAGAATAAAATTTTGTAGACTCGTGAAATTGTTTCTTGCCAAAGGAGGATCATGCTCTTATGATGATGAGAGCATAGGAGACATAGAGGTGCCACTCAGGTATAAGCATCTAGTGAATCAATGGGTACCTAAGGAACTACCTCCTATAGATGCTGACTTTGTTGTCAACAATGAGACATATCGCATTGCACCATCCTCCCTGCATGGTTTGGGGCTATTTTCCATGGATGGAATAATTGTAAAATACAATGCAGTAATTGAATTGATGGACTATGTCGGACCATGTTACAATTATAACAATTGGATGCGGCCGGTCCGGTACATGCGAAGTATGCAAAGATATGCACTCGCTGCAAATTATATACAACTAATAAACAAGGATAAAAATAAGGGAGTGACTATCTATATTGATGGAAGGCATAAAGATTCTAACAATATCGTTGGGTTTATAAACAACACACAACCCAGGACAACAAACAAACAACCGAATTGCATATATGAGGGACGTGAAGAGAATCGGGTAGTCCTGTGCGCAATAACAAATATAGCTCCTGAGGAAGAGTTATTAGTGGATTACCATTTGAATCGAATAGAAACATTGACTAATAGTGTGCAGGTACTTATGCAACACCTCTTTAAGAAACCTCTACTTATTGCATTATATATTTTTATTATCTTTAGCATTGTTGTAAATATTATCTTTAACATTGTTTTTTTGTTATCGTTAACAATTTTTTAAATATTTGGGGGTTCTAATTATATTATAATGTGGCAAGATAATCGTGGAAAAGGGCCAACCGCAAAACATGTAAATTATTATCAATTTCCACTTTCATTTTACGTTATTTTTATTATTTTCTTATATAATTTTATTGAAATAACATTGTTTTTGTTGAAATTATATGTAGTCTGCAGGCCATGTTGATCATGATTCAGCCGATGAGGAGGGGTTTTATTCATCCCCTAATCTGATGGTCTTAATAAAAAAAAAGATCATTAAAGCAAACAAGGAACTTGCTAGCTTCTTAGATTGTCTAGATCAAACTCCCAACGTCAAAGCAAAGATCAAGCTATTTATGTCAGAACTTAACACATATACGGTAATAACCATAATTTAAAGTGTTTTTTTAATGTACTCATATGTTCAATTATGGTACTTTGTTCTTTAACTTTTACATTATCTCACGAAAAAACATTTTCTTTTTTATAAAGACATTTTTGGAGCCTGTTCATCCTCGTGTTGGTAGTAGTGGCATTGCAGAGACACTACAGAGTCCTGATGTGGGTGGTCATATAGCTGCTAGAGTACTATTTACTTCTCCATCTTCCACACCTAATTTAGATAGGAGCCATGACACACACTGCCAGACATCCACACATCGGTCAAAGTCTAGAGATGGTGGTAGAGATGAGGCTCATGGTGATGTGTTTGACATGGTTGCATTTCCTGGAGCTAGACGTGTGACAAGCACAGGGACCCTTCCATGCACATTTTTGGTTGATGATAATGGACTTCCATTAAAACAATCAAGATTCCCAGGTAGTTTTAATTCATATTTTAAACGTTTAATGTTGTCCTTCTGATACAGAAATCATCTAGATGATTAATTTTAAATTAATGATCATATCTTTTTGTGTGTAGGAAACGACCATTTTAATAGGAACCTAGAGAGAAAGGCCTTGTTGAATTTTGGGGAAACCTTACACATGATGTGGAATTGCCATAATTCCAACCTCAAAAAGGAACTTATTATCTTGAAGGCCTATTTGGAGTAGACATGTTCAATAAAAAAGCGGTCACCTCTGCAGCGGGCAAATATTTAAAATATACACGGGATGTTTATAGACAAAGCTTCGCAAGAAATCCTAGGTATGAGTGTCCTCCCTCAATTCCAGATAGGGAGTGGAAGGAGATCATTGATAATGCAAAAGAGAAGATTTTGAAAAAATCAGGAGAACAAATAACTGGTACACCAAGGTAAATTACAATATTTTGATTTCAATACCATCTTTATTTTTCTTTAGATCTAAATAAAAGTGTGGTTATATATAACATACTTGAAAATTTTAATGATAGGTTGCCTCACACTTCAAAGGAAACCAAAGCAAGGATTGCCAAACATGGCCAACACAAGCTAGGCCAGGGCGGCTACTCGAGGTTACAATCACGAATCGTAAGTACCCAAAAATCTTAAGAATATTATTTGTATTTCCTTACAACTTTCAGGTAATTGCAACCAAAAACATTAAAAAACCATGCCCTTATGCAATGTAGGGCGACGAATTCGAAACTGAAACCATAGAGGAAGACCTCCAACTTGGTTACAAGTATGGTTATAAATCCGTGGTTGATTGTAGGAAAACCATGGGGCAGACCCCAAGATCTAGTTTGCGGGATAAGGTAAATAAAAATCAGTTCACATTAACCTTTCATTACTTATAAAATACGTAAATGTTTGATATCATCCATAATTTAATGTCTTACTTTGTTTTAATCAGGGGAGCAACACTATCAACAAAACCATTAGTTCTAGACAACAAAGCATTGATAGTGCAACACAACTAGAAGATCATGGTGCTCCCCAACAAACCCATCCTAGTGAGGTGAAACCCCAAGATGTTCCTCTGACTGAGGCCCATGATGGTAAAATGTCTATATATTAATCATATACTTAATAATTTTGTACTTATAAATTTTATACTGATAAATTTTGATGTTTCAATGGCAGAGAATGTGATAGTTGATCCTCCTCGACCTGAAGATCAAGTGAATAGTCCGACAACCATTCCAATGGTGCCGACTAGAGGACCAGGTAAATAATTACATTACAGAGTTTTTTTTTAATATTAATGAACTACTTCAATGATATTTAGAAATTGGCCATATAAATTTAATATTTTTTATTTTTGTAGGTGATGGACCCTCACAAAATCATCCACGTCGTGGGTACGAGACCAAACGTACTCGGTGTGAAAGGACTGAAACAACATCAGCTACTAAAGAGCACCCAATAAACGAAGACATGGAGATGGATGAATTACTTAAGACCTGGAAAGCACAAAAGAAGACTAAAAGAAATTCATGATGTCATGTAATGATTTTATAATATAGTTAGATGTACATTATATAGTTGAACATGTAATGATACATATAATGCATTGACATTATGGGTACTTTTCATCTGATAATATACACAAGGCTATTTCTATGGCTTGTAATATCTGTGAATGCAATTTTGTTATACACTTAATGATAATTTCAGCTTCTCTTATAAGACTTGGTATATATTGATTCAATACTCCTTGATTCAAAACGTGAGAATCCAAGCAAGACCTGGTGCCTTGTGCTTGGGCTATGGAGTCTATGCAACAAATAGAACTTGAATATGCAATATGAAACTTCCAAAATCTTGTGACATGATATATGCAACTTTGAAAGTCTTGTGACATGTGACATGTGGCAAGCATCTTTTCCAAGCAATGTGCAAACTTTAAACTTGGTGCAACATGCAAAAAGCATTTTTTGGGAAGATGCAATAATAAGGTTTAAGGATTAAACATGAGGGGTTGGAAATGGCCATGTCAAACATTTTATAATATTTTTCAGAGCATTACCCTTCTTTTCATTGTGTCTCACATGACAAAGAAACAAAATTACATTGCCATTGTCAATTTATATGTGGAGGGTTATTCAAGGTTTCAAGACTTTCTTGATATTTTCCTAATTTAATACTCTCATGGTCATCTTAATCCATATAGAGGTCCATGATATAAACACTCATTGTTATAATGTTAACATAAATTCCAATCTTCACTTTGTCTATTAGAGGGCACAATTTTGGCAACAATTTAATGTTTTTAGTTCCATGAAATTTATTTTGTTTCTTCAACAACATTAAGGATTAAACATGAGGGGTTGGAAATGGCGATGTCAAACATTTACTCTTTCACAGATGTGCATCATCTCAATCTTCATGTGTACAATATGTGGAGGGTTATTCAAGGTTTCAAGACTTTCTTCATATTTTCTTACTTTAATATTCTCACGGTCATGTTAATCCATATAGAGGTTCATGATATAAACACTCATTGTTCTAATGTTGACATAAATTCAAATCTTCACTTGGTCGATTAGAGGTCACAATAATGGCAACAATGAGAGAGATTTGACCATATGCCAACTAATTTGTCCCTTTAAAAAAACTTCATTGATGTGCAAGGGAGCACTGTGTCTATGAGAAAAGACCCAGTTTATCCCCCACATATATTCAATAAGGTTTGTGGGATAAACACACCCTCAAAACAAAAAAAAAATCACTCCAAGTGAAGTTGTTGCATAACTCCAAACCACCTGCAGAGTTGGAGTTTCCTTCACAATATTTTGTCCTCAATGATATTACAAGAAAATTCAATGGGTCGACCCAATTTTGTGTTTACATTGTCCCTATTGACCTTTGGATGGAGAAATTTTGTGGAGAGTTGAGTCAACCTTGGTATAGTTTGGGCTTTCTACTTCATATATATTACCTTACCTAGGTTCCAGACTTGAGAGTGAGTTAGATTATTGTTGATACCCACTTGATGCTTGGCATATCAATGTTTTGGATGATAACCAAACATAAGGGAAGGTTTCCATATGTTGGTAAGCTCCTTGAATGGTTGATTTGGATATTTTATTTCACCTAGTAGCCACATCCCTTAGTTATCCAATAGGGTAGGCATGAATATGATCTTTGATCAGTAGTTAGAATGTTTTTTTTCCTTCCATTCATGTTTTCCTTTCTTTTGTGTGTTTACTTTCATGCATTGTGTAATTTTATTGATGCATTTGTTTTTCCTTAGAATAATTTCTTACACGTGTTTTCCTGCTTTACTTTCATGTTTATATTTGGTGAAGTTTTTTTATTTGTGCCAAGTATTTTTTATTTCTAATTAGGGTGGTAGATTCACCCCAAATTTTGTTTCATTTTCCAAGTTATATGGTGTGTAGGTCACAAGTCTACAGATATTATGGAGTTCTCATACATTCTCACATAGAGTGCATGCCCATGAGTAGGAGCCAGATGTTACCCCATGAGGGGTGACACATTTTTGGATATGCTAGCAAGGGTTTCAAGTTGTTACTTGCATGATGTGTTATGCTCATATTTCCTAGATCTAGATAGAGTTCTTCTTGATCTCCACCAAAAACATGATAGTGCTAGCTCAACTATGGTGTAGCTCACTTTCATGCCAACTCCTCAGAGGATAGATGCCTTATTGTACGATATGGCATGGTTCCTATTTGCTTCATTTGACATTCCATGTATCAATACTTATTTGGAAATGATGATGTAACTTATTATCTCATCATAAAGTGGTAAACACCTAATGATTGCCTAGTAGCATTTCATAACATTACATGGTTTTATGACTTTGCTTGTAGTACCTTTGGGAACATGTTTTATGTTAGAAGTGTGTCATATCTTGGATTAACCTATACCATTGGGTTATTAGGATAGATATCATTATCCATATCCAAACCATGCTAATCATTTTCCAACTCTTGAGTGTTATTCATTCCATCCATATAAAAAATTGCATCTTGGTCATGTGTGATTTCTCAAAGGTCAAAAGGAAAGGTCAAATTGATAAAGCCCGAGTCAATAATCAAATAAGGAAAAGAGGTGAAGAGATAAAGTCAAAATCCAAATATAAGTATTTAGCAATGCTCCCTCACTATGAGGCCAATGCCCCTAGTCTCTAGTTTGTCTATGAGTATCTAAATAAAAGGAACTTGTTCGATAAAACAAACATTAAAAAAAACAATTCTTATAGGGGTAGTAAGAAATAATGTTAAGGATGGTAACTCAATGTTAAGCTATCTCTAGAAGGATATTATATGTAAAAATCCTTGCTAAATAAAGGTGGATGAATAAATAAATGATTGATAAGACTCGTGCATGTCTAAGACGTTGAAGGTCATCACATGAACTCATTCCCCATTCTCTTTCATCATTATTAATTATTTTTTCCTATATTTCACCTGGGTGCTTAGGAAATATGTGTTGTCTTAGGACTTGATGCATGTATAAGGGTCAATATTGTTCCCCTTGGTAAGACTTAGGAAAATATTAAAACCAACCCCCTTTTTTATGTTGTGCTAAGAGATGTCACAAGGTGCTACCAATTAATGGCTTGCTAAGAGGCTAGACCCATCACTTCAAGTGGGTATTGTGCATTTCGATACATGTATTGTGCCTCAAGATCCATGACATTGCATTAGGATCCATGATGCTACATTGGGATCCATGTACTCATATATGATCATATCTACATACATTGGGATCCATACCATTTTCCTTGGGATTCATGTCACCGCATTGGGATCCATGATAGTGCATCGATCCATGAGAGGGATGTCATGTCACCACATGTGCCACATGGAATACTCAAATTCATTCTCCTTTATCAATTGGACGTTTCATTCACACTTATGCATTATTTATATCTTCCTGGACCACACATAGGAGTTACTAATGCATTAGAGGAGTTGGTTACAAATTATGGAGGTGGTTACAGGTTGTTATTTGGACCTTGTGATGATGTGACATTCTTTATTTTTATCTACTTGAGAAACACCCACCTAGAGGAGGCCACACATGCCATTTATCTTGACTTTTTTACTTGGATGGCTCACACATGTGAGAGGTAATGTCATATTCTTGAGTTTGTTATTCCAGACTTGGACCTTTCCATCATTTGAGGGAGTTGRTTGGAAGATATTTGGGAGTATTTGGACAATGTTGACTCAATCATTCACCCTCTCATGGGAAAATTTCACCTTTATCGAGGAGTGCACCTAATTTATTCTCTCCCTCTAGCCCACACTTGTGGAATTTATTATTATATTTGGACCATTCTTTAGTGTCATTTGKCTTTTGGAGGGTTTTGAGGGATTTTTTAGATGATTTGTTGTATTTTCCCATGGTTTTGACCGGGTTAATGGTTTTGACCTCAGAGTATTGAGCTAACACATTTTGTTGTATTGTATTTGAGGAGGCTCTTCACCTATAAAAGGAAGAGTCCTCCCTCATTTAAAACCATTGGATATTAATGAGGAATTTGTCTTAATATTTGTTTGAGAATATATTTCTTTTCTTTGTTAATGTTTAGTCATCTTCAAGGTTTATATAAGCACTTTTAAAGGATTTTTTGGAATAAAAAGGCTGCTAGAAGGCCAAAGAATTAAGGGTTAAATGCTCCACTTGGGAGGGTTCTCAAGGTAAGTTATCTAACCTTACCCCTTTGATCATTGAAGTTATTGTTCATGCATTAAGTTAGGACGTCTGATGGGTCTATCCTTTTTCTTGGCCAACCTTTTAGTTCACCTTGATAGTACAAGGAAAGGTTTTCATAATGTGTTATCCTCAATCTATAATGCATTGAACCTCATTGACTTATATTAGTTCAAATAATGCTAACTAGTTCTCAAAGAAACATCTATATGTTGATCACAAGAGGATTTGAAAATCATTTTTAATTTAAGTAGAAATTGATCACTTTTATGGATGCCCTAATGCATACTTTGCTTGTAATGGTTGAAATCAATACAATATAACTAGGGTTGAAAATAACTTGTATTGCAACATTTTGAAGGAGTGTTGTTCTAGGTTATTATAAACTATCATTGGATGTATTGGAAGGCCTTACAACCTCATTCAATGTGAAATTGTTGCATGTTTTTTATTGTTGTTCTGGGATTTTTCTAGTATTCCTTTTTCTACAGAGATTTATTGTTGTGCGGGGATATTTGTAACCCTCCTCTTTTTCCAATGTTTCGAGGATTTCATTATATTCATTTCCATAGGTGTCCAAACGACTTTGAAGAGAGATAAATTACCTAGTTTCAAGCCTTGACATTACCTCCTATGTGTTATCCAAAACTCTATCTAGGACTATCATAAAACTGCAAAAGTATTCCACTTTCAATGGAGATTAAAGTGTTGATGTCTTGCAATGTTTTTATGACACCTTGTTTTCCACATCCCAAAGAAGACAAAATATGTTAAGGAATTCCAAAGGACCTTGTAATTAGCCCAATCATTACCTCCTTTCACTATTGTATGAAGGTTTGTTGACCATATTGTTTTGTGGTGTTTGCATGTATTTTGGCTTGGTTGGTTGACCACGATACATTCCTACCCTAACCACCCCAAACAATCTACCCAAACAGTGAAACATTTATATTGTTTGCTAGTTGAGAGGGTTGATTCATGCTACAATCATGGTTCCAAAGAATTGATCTATATTGTATGATGAGAAACAGATTAATTT
>JASDQU010102807.1:145544-188444 GCA_032191745.1 Picea mariana
TAATGATATAATTTTTGTGCCTTGACATATAATAATGAAATTTGCTAATCTGGTAGCATTGTATTTCTTCTAAAGTTATTACATTGAGCTCGTTGCCTTATTCTCTCTTTACAATAATGACACTTCATGTGTTTCATGGCATATACTTATTGAATGGATGCAAACTTATATTGGTTATGAACTTGTTACAATGATGCTCTATTTCATTTCTATCATAATGACCCAATTTCATGCATAAATGTTTCATAAGTACTTGTTCATGCTTCACTTCTTGCACATATGAAATTTTCTAAATGACGACTATCTTGTGAATGAATATATATTTTTTACTTAGAAAGTTTCACCTTGAACATTGTATATTGCTTGATCACTAATTAAGAGTAATGGTGCATAGGTGTGTTGTGTTGAATAAAGTAAGTGTTTTCCTTCCAAGCATTCATTGAGCATTTTATTCTCTTACTTTTATTGAAGCATCAGTTTAGAGAAGTCAACCCAAGTCAAACAAATTCCTTGTCCTCACCTGTCTATAAATGCAATGATAAGACTTAGTATTATCCCCCTAGGAAAACCCTCCTTATGTTAGAAACCATGGCCTAGAAATGTAGAGGCAAGGGCACTAAGGTGATAGTGGGCGGCTTCCCTATCTATTTCCTCAAGCTCTCCCTCGCAGGGTAAGACTTTCCTTTGGCGAGAGTTTAAGCAGTAACATGAGAAATTTAGCTAGAAACACCTCAAGCGTGTGTTTTTAAGAAGGTATTTAATGGCACCATATTAAAATGTATAACCCATGATTAAATATAAAAAAAGAATATAAAATCACATATAAGGCCATCATTTCTTTGGAAGGTTTGAGTATTTATTTTTCCTCACCTTTTTAGGACAAAGAAGGCTTTGAGGCTAGGGAGATGTTAAATATGTAAATCTAAGTTAGAGTATTGTTTTTTGAAATAATTGTKTAATTGTTTTAAGAAGATAGTTAGTTTGAATAGYCGGTTCAGTCAATTGACTCAACCAACCAACCAACAACTTCACTTGGATGACCTCTTTAGTGTGCAATCATAGCACCTTCTATAATTGGCTCAAAAATCAAATTTTATTTTTTTTGCTCAAAAACAATATTTTTTTTTTTAAAACAAATTGTTGTCATCGCAATTTCGACGCACCATAGAAATCTTGTGATGCACTTGCTATACAAATCATGAAAAATTGTATAGCAATTTCGTGGAAATATACCCTGTTTTCGTCTCAATTGCGATGAATCGTAGAAATCTTGTGATGCACTTGCTATACAAATCATGAAAATTGTATAGCAATTTAGTGGCAATATACCCTGTTTTCGTCGCAATTGCGACAACTTGTACAAATCTTGCGACGAACTTGCTATACAAATCATGGAAATTGTATAGAAATTTCGTCGCAATATACCATGTGTTCGTCGCTCTTGAGACAACCGCTTCGAAAGCTGACTCATTGCAAAATTTTTCCTTACTTTGCCTATATTGTCGAGTGTTTGACGATCTCTCTTTTTTGTCACGCTTGTGATGATAGCTTTACATTTTCTCATTTACGATGATTTCCCTACCGTGTCGCTCTTTCAACGATTGCTTTAATTAGTCGTTTTGGCGATGATATTTCTTCTTTTGTCACAATCATGACAACTTCCCAACTGTCATCGCTCTTGCGAGGTTAATCTAGGTTCGTCGCATGTGCCACACCACGTGAAGCAACATTTGGGAGACTCAGGATTCGTCGCAATATCCAAGAAATAACGTCACAAGAGTGTTGAAATAGCCATCGCAAAATGACTCAAATTCGCTAGTGTCTGCATGCATTCTACTCACCCGCCAAGCTTATGCACTGTTTGTAGTTCTTTCTCGCAAGCCCAGGTTGATCCAGTTTTCCACCTTGGGCCTTTGCTAGATTCACTACGTGCAGGACAAATACGGGTTGCAGCATGGAAACCTCCAAAAACATAAGAAGGGGCGCGCGAAGTGGCAGAAGCGCCAGGCCTGAGCCCCAAAGCGGCTAGGATTCATTCTTTCTCATAGTGGGCTTCCCTAAGGATCCAAAGGGAGATTTCTCTCTACCCATGGAAATGATGATATCACACCGTGTGGAGGGTAGAGTGGAAGAAGTTGCACAGGAAGGAAGGACGTTGGAAGACCTATCTTCCCAATAACAGATACCCGCGATAAGGGGCAGGCCAAGGAAGAATAAGGAATCTGTGGAAACCCGAGTCCCAAATGAGCCACGAGCAAGATTGGCTGTCGAATAGTCACTTATGCGAGCCATTCAGCTGGAACCGGTTGAAGGTACAAGTTGACAAAGATGGAACAGAATGAGAAGGACAAATATTGAAGGCGCAGATGTTCTATAATCATCCCAACAGCTGAAGCAAGCACAACTCGCTATCACTGAGCTTTACTAGGAAAATAGGGAACTGAGACGAAAGTTAGCAGTAAAGACCCTTGAAGTGTCAGCATTGCAAGGTTGTGAAGGAAACATGATGTGGCTCAAAAGACAGCTCAGAGAGGTGCAAGATACAATCATACAGTTGCATGAAACACAAAGGCTGACAGAAGAAAGGAATGTGAAGTAGTTCAGAGAATGTGAAGCAACTGAGGAGAAAGTCTGTGCAACTCTTTCCAACGTGAAGAAGAAACATGATTAACTGAGTTCATTCTCATATCCTCAAACAGAGCACATATCTTGACATTTTTGAAGGAGGCATCACCTTTAGACGGTTTTGTCGTTTTGGTAACAACCACGACAGTCAACATCCACTCGCCACAAACGCACCCCAACAAATGAGCGCAGGACAGAAATCAAGGCTGTTACAGTGGATGGAGGGAGTTTGACAAAATACTTGATCGTTTAGATATCTTGTCGAAGGAAGGCATTGACACATCACTCTCCCCATGACGAGACCTTGGAGATAACCGAATCACCGTGGAAGAATGCAAACAGTAATGCTGCGACTAGATGCAGTTGTTTTCTATTTTTGGAAAGGTGTCATGCGAAGAGTCATTTAGCACAGAATAGTCAGTTTCCTAAATTCTAGAGATAGTATCTAGAGATAAGCGTATCAAGAGTGATGCCCTTGCATATATATTTTATATTTTCAATGTAATACAGGTTGGTTGGCAAACTAGTGTAGACAGTGACTATTGAATGTAGTTTGAGCTTGATCAAAGTTTAATGAAAAAGTCCTGAAGCTTTGATGAAAAGATTCTAATTGTAGTAGTCGGATGTATTGTTTCCTTTCTTTGCATATACTTCCTGTATTATTTATTCATATCTATTTCTGTCTAAATAGGAATGTATTTTCGAACCTGGGATTCGTTGCGCAACGCCCTGGGATTTGTGCCATTTAGAAAAAATGTMTTTCCTCTAAGTGAACACTGAATTCATCCTCAGCGGTGCTCCGAGTTTCTTCCTATGTTTTCCCCCCTGCCTCACAAAACAATTTTGCACTGAAGATTGTTGCTCGCTTAGCCTTTATCATCTCAAGTTCAGTCACCAAGTCATTTGTTTCTATCATTTTCTCGAACCAACTCCATAGCCAAAGGTCTTACTCTCTTATGCCAATATAACCAGAACTTATTATTTAAAGGTGTTAAATCTAGCTAATAGCTCAAATCCATATCCTGTACTGAGACAAAGTCTCCTGAGAGAGCCCTCTCCAGGTCCAAAAGGCTAGTTTCAGATCTCAAATTTGGTTTCTAGGTTTCCTTTGTCATTCGTTTCTCAACCAAATGAAGTTTATAGAGAGCTAACATTCTGGTGCCATTGCCGGGGATGAAATTGAATAAATTTTCCCTGTGAAAATAACTAACATTGTAGTTTGACCCCTGGGGGTAATAGAGGGACAAACATCTATACTGGCTGAAACCTTTACCCTAGTGACTCCAGTCGAAAATACCAATAGCACAAAGTAGCATGATTAAGGAATCCTGGCTCCAAATACGATCTATACCAGAGGAAATACTCATCCAAACCCTATAGATCATGTGTGTGATCCCAAGAAACTTTTGCGCAAGACTAGAGAGCAAGCTACCGACGTAGTCATCATCCAATTTCTAGAGACAAACATCTTGTTGAGATTTAGATGCCTTGTTAAGATCATAATAGACAATGCGGCCACATTCAATTCCAAGAAGATGGAGAATTTTTGTCAGGATTACAATATAACCCTGGGGCATTCTACAACGTATTACCCACAAGGAAATGGTCTAGCAAAATTGTCGAATAAAATCCTGACCATGATCATCAAGAGGCTCCTGCAAGAAAATAAGAAGGCATGGCATACAAATATTATTTACACGCTATGGGAGGACAAGGTTACCACCAAAAAGTCCATCTCGACGTTACCATTCCAAATTGTATATGGCGCAGACGCGATTTTCCCCACTTCACTAGGGTTTCCCATCAGAAAGTTGTTGCAAGAGTAGGAGGTTGAGCCAGATGACACACAGAGGAGAATAAATCAACTGATCCACACATAGAATATGAGGGAACATGTGTACAATTGATCACAACTCCATCAGGAAAGGATGAAGAAAACCTTTAAAAATCACTCTAAGAAAGAGGAGTTTCAGTTGGGGGATCTGGTGCTGAAATGGGATGCCAGGAATGAAGATAAAGGAAAGCACAAAAAGTTCGATAATGTTTGGACGGGTCCATTAAGAATTGGTGCATATCGTGGAAAGAATGATTATTTTCTAGAATACCTAAATGGAGAGTGCATTGGTTGGGGGCCTGTAAATGGAAGGTTCCTCCTGAACTATCGGGTGAAATAAATTCCGTTAAAGTTACATGTCATTGTAAATAGTCATTTTATTTTTGTGTCGAGTCAGTATGTCAGCAGAAAATTGAATCCCGAAGTGAAGACCTTGAGTTTATGTTGAATCTTTTAGGAACTGCGTTGATAGGTTTAGGTTGCGTTTTGTTTTTTCATATTTCAATGTCTGAGCGTCAAATAAGGCCCAATGGTCAGACACCTGGTCTACTATTCTTTGCTACTTCTCTCAGAGGATAGTCATTTTCCTTTTAGTTAGAGTCGATCTTAGTGGGGTTTATGTTCATGTGTCAAAGCATGTAAGTTCAGGGACCAAACAACATAGAGGTCAAAGTCAAGCAAGTGGTCATTTGGCCCTCGGAGTCAAGAAGGGATGTCAGTGTCCAAACATGCGTAAAAGTATGAGTCTGTCCCAAAAGAGTCGGGTCTTGTGATAAGGGAAGTTATTACATGCCTCGAGTCGGGGAAAGTTGTTTAACAAAAGACACATCGAAAAGTGCAATGACCATCATCAACACATTATGAAGGTTGGAAGAATGAAAATCATGACGCTCGTATCACATATGCCCTGCATCCCTTATCAGTTGTACCTTACATGACCTGAAGCGTACTCGTCGCACAAATGTTYCATAAAAAATCTTCAGTTAGTTTCAAAATATCCAGACACCATGAATTCAGTGTTCCCTGTCACGATTCTACCTCCCACCCGCTCTGTTATAAATTTCGAATGTTCTGCATGCATTATACTCACCTGCCAAGCTTATGCACTATTTGTAGTTCTTTCTCGCAAACCCARGTTGATCTAGTTTTCCTCCTTGGGCCTTTTCCAGATCCACCACGTGCAAGACAAATATGGGTTGCACCATGTMAACCACCCAAAACATAGGAAGGGGCGCACGAAGTGGAAGAAACACCAGTCCCGAGCCCCAAAGTGACTGGGATTCATTCTTGCTCACAACAGGCATCCCCAAGGATCCAAAGGGAGATTTACCTCTACCCACGGAAATGATGATATCACACTGCGAAGAGGCTGGAGTGGAAGAAGTTGCATAGGAAGGAAGGACTTTGGAAGCCCTGTCTTCCCAACAATAGATACCCCATTGAAGGGGTAGGCAAAGGAAGAACAAGGAAGCTTGGGAAACCCGAGTCCCAAATGAGCCGTGTACAAGATCGGCTTCCGAAGAATAACTTATGCGTGCCATTCGAATGGAACTGGTTGAAGGTACAAGACGAGAAAGCTGGAACAGAACGAGAAGTACAAATATCGAAGGTGCAAATTTTCAAGAACTGCCCCAACAACTGAAGCAAGCACAGGTCGCTATCGTCGAGATTTACCATGAAAATAGGGAACTGAGACGACAGTTGGCAACAAATACCCTTGAAGTGTCAGCATCACAAGGTTGTGAAGGAAACGTGACGTGGATCAAGAGACAACTGAGAGAGGCATAAGATACAATCATACAACTGCGTGAAACACAGAGGTTTTCAGAAGAAAGTTTGTGCAGCTCTTGCCAGCGCACAAAAGAAACATGATTAACTGAGTTCATTCTCGTATCCTAAAGTGTAGCGTGGATATTGACAATTTTGAAGGAGGCATTGCCTTTATACGGTTTTGTCGTTTTGGTAATGACCATGACAGTCATCAACCACTCACCACGAACGCACCCCAACAAATGAGCACGCGACATAAATCATGGTTGTTACAGTGGATGGCGGGAGTCTGATAGAATTATTGATCGTTCAAATATCTTGTCGAAGGAAGGAATATACACATCACTATCCCCATGATGAGACCTTGTTGATAACCAAATCCCCGTGGAATAATACAAGTAGTCATGATGTAACCAGATGTAGTTGTTTTCTATTTTTGGAAAGGCGTTAAGTGAATAGTCATTTAGCACAGAACAATCAGTTTCCTAAATTCTAGATATAGTAGGTAGAGAGAAGGGTAGCCCAAGCAACACCCTCGCCTATATATTTGATCTTTTCAATGTAAGCCAGGTTGGTTGGAAAACTAGTGTAGATAGTGACTATTGAATGTAGTTTGAGCTCGATCAAAATTTAATGAAAACATCTTGAAGATTTGATGAAAAGATTCTAATTGTAGAATTCTGATGTATTGTTTCCTTTCTTTGTGTACATACTTCCTGTATTCTTTATTCATATCTATTTCTGTCTAAATAGGAATGGATTTTTGAACTTGGGATTCGCTGCGCAGCACCCTAGGATTCACGCCATTTATACAAACTGTCTTTCCTCTAAGTGAACTCTAAATTCATCCTCAGCGGTGCTTTGAGTCGCTTCCTATGTTTCCCCCCCACCTCACACAATAATTTTTCACTGAAGACTGTTTCTCGCTTAGCCTCTATCCTCTCAAGCTCATTTAGCGAGTCGTTTTTTTCTATCGTTTTCTCGAACTGAATCCATAGCCCAAGGTCTTACTTTCTTGTGCCAATATAACTAGAACTTATTGTTTAAAGGTGTTAAATCTAGCCGATAGCTCAAAGCCATATCCTGTACTGAGACAAAGTCTCCCGAGAGAGCCCTCTTCAGGTCCGAAAGGCTAGTTTTGGATCTCAAAGTTGGTTTGTAGGTTGCCTCTGTCATTCGTTTCTCAACCGAGTGAAGTTTACAGAGAGCTAACATGTGGAAACCCAAATGGGAGAAAACCATAGAATGCTTTCTTATATGTTAAATAATACATTCATTGGAAGCACCAACTTCCCAATTCTACAACTACAATTGGAAGGAGGCTATGAACCCCTATTTATAGGCTCCAACTTTAAGGAAGCTACAACTCCCTTAATTATATGTCTCCAACTAGAAGGAGGCTACAATGCCCTGATTCTCAGAATCTAACCTGAAGGAAGCTCCAACTCTTTGATTCTATGGCTCCAACTGGAAGGGGGATAAAACACCCTTATTCTCAGGCTCCAACTAGAAGGGGGATAAAACACCCTTATTCTCAGGCTCCAACTTGAAGGAAGATCCAACTCCCCGAGTTCTCTAGAACCAACTGGAAGGTGGATACGACCCCCTTTCCTTACCCCATCTTGTCACCCTAAAATATAAGTGTAGACTAAAATGTCACCACCACAATCACTGCCACTATCACTTCCACTGTCACATAAACCTGTAACCTATCAACTTCTCACTGTCACTGTATCTAACTTGTCACTCTCACCAAAACTTAACGAAATCCTCTCACATATATCATATACCAAGGACACCTCTCATCTAGATGTCCAACATCACCAACAAATTCCTCTACAAATAATGTACCAAGATCACCAAAATACCATCACAAGATATCATTGTGTCTCAAGCATGTACCAAATCATCAACCTGTACCATACCAAACATTAACCATGTACCACTACAAGTGCATCAACCATGCAATAACACCTATACCAAACCGTGCATCAACCATGCACCAACACCTGTACCAAACCATGCATCAACCATGCACCAACAATTGTACCAAACCATGCACCATAACATGTATCATATGCCTCAACCATCAACTATGTACATCAACACCATACCAAGTACCAATCCTGTAACATAACATGTATCAATCATGTACATCAACACCTATACCATAGCATGTCCCAACTATGTATCTCAACCATATACGATATCACTCAATCATTCCATACACCATATACCATATACCATAATATATCATCAATGAAGTGCCTCAAAAAAAGTACCAAACAACCAAGATCATATACCAAGTATATGCCTCAACCATGCACCTAAGATGTGCCTCAAGCATGTACTAATGTCTCAACAATATACCAAATACTTGCCTTAGGCATGCACCATAGCATCATCAACATGTAACCCTAAAACAATGCATATAAATATACATGTAACTCTGTAAAAAACCTAGTGTATGTGATCATATACCTGCAAACCTTCCTCAACTTCAGCAGCAAGAGAAGAACATCTTCATCAAACTTTACCTTAGTCTCACAGAACTAGTTTTTGGATTAGTCACAAACTCTAACTTTCAAAAAATGTAGATCCATAGCTACAATGAATAAAGGTCTGAAACTTGTACCCAATATTCTTAAGTATTCTCTCTAGAATTCCTCCATGTTTCACTACTTGGAACATCCCAGAAAAGGAGTTATAGCAAAAATGACAGACTTGTTGAATTCCAGATTATTCTAGAGAGAGAACTTGTAGAGCATGCCACGCGTGGAATATTTGATATATGGATCTGAAAATCATAAAAACAAAACTATGGACCGTAATATATCCAATTCATTTGGTATCATTGAATTTGGATCCTCTATGAAGAAGTTATGACAATTTTACCTGGATCACCTGTGTGAGACTAGTTTCAAGATTAGCCAAAATCCCTATTTTCCATAGAGTGTATCTCCGAAACTACAATGACCTGGGATCTGAAAGTTTTACCACAAGTACTTGAACATGTCTTCTCAACCTCCATTTTTTTATATCTGAAGAATTCTATAAAATAATGCATAGTGAAAATGGTAAGATGGCCGTTAAATAACATACCATAGAACACATAATCGCAAGACTTCATCCTCCCTTGGAATTTCACCCTTCTTTACTTCATCTTCCCTTTGAAATTTGCCTCATATCTCCTTGGTTACCTCAGATAAGAATCACTTACTCACATAGAATATATTCAATAGAATGTGTGTGTGAATGTACTTATGAGTGAATTCTTGAGGTGTATATATACATTTTCTAAGTAACCTCTTTTCTTAACTTTAGGAATTCTTAAACTTTCTTTTTACAACCACTTTACCCTTTAATTAATAAATTGCAACCAATTAGAGGATTCTTAACCCATATTTGGGCTTCCATAGGGGCTTCTTAACCCATCTTTGGGGATTCCAATTTCATCACCTCATAACTCCTCAATCGTGAGGAACTACATGACGTTCCACCTATCATCAAAAATAGCATGATGAGTACTATCCATCTATGAAAGGTAATACCTGAATTTACACTGTCTCTCATGTCCTTATTCATTGATAAAAATTTTGTTCCATAACCACACCTCTGGGGAATCATGTAGAATTCAACAAATGCACCCAACACATCTGCTGACATCAACCACTCCATCAATGACAACTAACTCACCAACAATATCGACCACATCTCTAGGGATTCCAGACTTATCCAAGGGTTGACATCAATATCTAAGGATTGAAATCAATGAAAACCAACTGTCCAAACCAAATGTCCAACAATATATCACTTTAGCATTGATGGAAACACTGATGGAAACATTGATGCTCCAACACTCATGCTCCCCCTGTGACCATTTCTCCTCATCAATGTTTCTCACTCTCCCCCTTTGAAATAAATGGAAAAGGGTTTCTTTCCTTGGGTATGTTCCCCCTATCTTCATGCATTTGTTCTCTCTCTTTCTCCATTTCCATTCCTTTGTTATTTCTCTTCACATGTTTCTCTCCTCATGTTTCTCTCCTCTTGTGACTTCCCTTAAAATTATACCTTCTCTAAACAATCCTACTCTGAATTTATGTGCTTGAATTTTAATCTTCTGATATTTCTCTTTATCTCCCTTTGGACTCATGGGAAAAGGGATAACTCTCCCTGTTGGTATGTCTCCCCCTTTCTGTATGTTATTGATCTTCCTTTATGAATCTCTTGATGATTTCTCTTCCCTTGACTTCTCTACAATATTTCTTGTAGATCAATGTAGGGATACCTGTAAACGTTTCCTTTCCTCTCTTTCAGTGCTTGCTAATTGTCCATTGGTGCTTCCTCTTGTAACTCTCTGACATATATAAAAATCATTCATTACTTTATTTCATCATTGACTTTTCATGTTCACTTGACCATACGGTTCAATGATTTTCTTCTGATGATTTAGCTTCTGCTGACTATTTCTCTTTCCATGTTTTGTTGTGCCTTTTATTGATTTCCTTTCTATGACCAATCGATTCCAATAGATCCCAATTGTAGATGCACTGCTATATATATTCTATGACCCATGTTTTCTGTACCTACTAAGTATCCATATCTATCCATAACTGTTATGTGTATTCTCTAACCCATGTTTTTTGTACCTGCTAAATATCCATCTTTATCTATATGTTGCAAAATGTCCATAACTATGCTACTCAACTATCTACAATGTTGGCCCATCTATCACTCTATACTTCTGCTATCCGACTTCTATGAATATGTCTCTACAAATACTTCAATCTACTCAAAGGATGGTTCTCTTATATGTAGTATCTACTGCATTGAATCCCCTTGTTCAATATTCATATTTACTAGGAGTCTCCAGGCTAGATGGCTCAAAAAAATACCCACTCGGATGTAGAATAATCTTCCTCTTTTTCTATACACTCATCATTTTTCTGAAATATGACTTCTTTCTTTATTCCTATGGATTGATCTTGCACTACAATTCCTAAAATTACAATTTCTTGGGCTTGTTCTTTATTCACCTTCTCTTCTTTTATTTCTCGCACTACTGCCAATTTTGCGATCTCTGGGACTTGGTCTTTATTCACTTGTTATTATTGTTTTTCATTTCTTCTCTAAACCTTCTTGTATCAGACATATTTATTTTTTCTTGTAGATTTTTCTTGATATTGTACTATTGTCAATCTTGAGAGTATGACTTGTGGGTGTCCTTCATTCACCTGTTCTTGTTTTCTTTTCCAAACTTTCTTATATCTGATATCAATGTTTTTTTTCATAAAAGTATCCATCATGATTCTACAATCACGAGCTATGTGACCATAATTGTGGAATTTGTAACATTCAATGTTATGTGGGGTCACATAAGGATTTATTTCTTGAACATTTCCTTCATAATCCCTACAATCCGTTAGCGCCACCATTTTTTATTTTCAGTTAGGGTCGGTCTTAGTCGAGTCATGGTCGGTGTGTCAAGGCATGTGAGGCATGTACTTAACAACAAAGGGGTTGAAGTCAGCAAGTGGTCGGTTGGCCCTTGGAGTCAAGAAGGGATGTCAGAGTCAAAACATGTGTAAATAGTACGAGTATGTTCCCAAAGAGTCGGGTCCTGTCAAAAAGGGAGTTTCTACATGCCCTGGGTCGAGGAAAGTTATTAATAGAAGTCACATTGGCAAGTGCAGTGACCATCATCAGCTCATTATGAAGGCTGGAAGAATGAAAAATCGCGGTGTTCGTATCATGTATGCCCTATAGCCCTTATCAACTATTCTTTACATGCGCGGATGTGATATGGAAAATATGCAGTTCATTTCAAAACATCCAGTTGCCATGAATTCATTGTTCCTTGGAACGATTCCACCTGCCGCCTGCTTTGTTATAAATTCCATAGGTTTTGCATGCATCTTATTCGCAAATCAGGCTTATGTACTGTTTTTAGTTTTCTTTCGCAATCCTAGGTTGATCAGGACTACTACCTTGGGCCCGCGCCTAATCCACCATGCGCAGGGAAAATACACGTTGCACCATGGAAACCTCCCAAAATATAAATAAGGGTGAGCGAAGTGGTAGGAACGTTGGGCCTGAGCCCCAAAAATTGATTTTGATCAATGAAGATTCAGAGGTCAGAGCGTCCTTTGAACAGTTCGGGTGCATGGCCTTTTGCAGGAAAATTCAAGTATTCAATATAAGACTAGCCGAGAAGTTCGCACTCAGTTTCGATGGATTTCACGCGGTGATCTCAGGTGTCATTTTTTAGGTAAACGAGGAAACTGTGTCAACCAAAACAGAGATCCCTCCGCGCGACGAGTGGTGGTTTAAGGGCATTCCCTTGGACACACAGTGTTATGAAGATTTAATCTGGCGAGATTGTTTAGGTGGGAAGGTCGAGGTAGGAATTCCAAGTAGATATTTGCATGAACCTTTCTATAAACTACTTAGATTAATTAAGAAATATTTCACCTGTGAAGGGAGGTTTGAAAGGATACATTTGCACCACATTAGATTGTTGATGCACTTCACAGGAAGGAGACCATTAAATCTACCCTTTTACCTACACTAGAGTCTCTAGCATATGGAAAGCAGTGCACAAGATGAAGTGGATTGATCGAAAAGGAAACTCTCTCACGTCTCGTTGATTAAATTGTTGGTAGTCGAGGAACTAGGATTGTTGGGAAGCAATTGGGATTCATTCTTTCTCACAGAGGGCATCCCCAAGGATCCAAAGGGATATTCTTTTCTGTCTGTAGAAGGGGTAATATCACATCGTGCAGAGAATAGAGTGGAAGAGGTTGTACAGGAAGGAAAGATAGTGGAAGCCCTGTCCTCCCAACAAAAAATACCCTGGAGAAGGGGCAGGCCAAAGAAGAACAAGGAAGATAGGGAAACCCGAGTTCCAAGAAAACCGCACATAAGGTTGACTGCCGAAGAATTACTTATGTGCGCTATTCATCTAGAACTTGTCAGAGGAACGAATCGAGAAAAATGGAGCAGGCCCTGGAAAACTAGTGTAGACAATGATTATTGAATGTAGTTCGAGCTCGATTGAAATTTAATGCAAAGGTCCTGAAGATTTGATGAAACTATTCTGACTGTAGTAGTTGAATGTATTATTCCCTTTCTTTGCGTACGTACTTCCTGCGTTCTTTATTGATATCTATTTTCGTCTAAATAGGAACATTATTTTGAACCTGGGATTCGTTGCGCAACGCCCTAGGATTCATGTCATTTAGACAAACCATCTAGATAACTCCAAATTCATCCTCAACGGTGCTTTGAGTTTCTTTATGTGTCCCCCCCCCCGCCTCGCCACACACAACGATTTTACATTGAAGACTCTTTCTCATTTAGCCTTTATCCTCTCAAGTCTAGTCATCGATTCATTTGTTTCTATCATATTCTCTAACCAAATCCATAGCCCAAGATCTTACTCTATTGCACCAATAGAACAAAAAAATATTATTCAAAGGTGTTAAATCTAGTCGACAGCTTAAATCCATATCTTGTACCAAGACAAAGTCTCCCAAGAGAGCCCTCTCCAGGTCTGAAAGGCTAGTTTCAGATCTCAAAGTTGGTTTGTAGGTTGCCTCTGTCATTCATTTCTCAGTCGAACGAAGTTTACAGAGCGCTAACAAAATATATAACTTTATGTCCAAAGTTAGTACAATTAAAACAATAACCATAAAATAAATTTACATACCTGGGAATGAATGATCTTCTTTGAGGTATGGACCTTCTAGATTCCTATTTGGCTGATCATGATTGAATTTTATTTGCTTCTTGAATGTAGAAGGTATTCTGTATTCATTCCTTTATGATTCTTGTTGATCATAATTCCTTCCTTTGAGAACTTTTGCATAACTCTTTTGTTTTGTTTCTTTCATCATGGAGCTTGAGCCTTCCTCAAAATGAACATTCTTGTATCCTAGTCCAGATTTTTCACTATTGACGCATGCCATTTTGGGAAAAGCATAGTAATTAATGAAGGAAGTTACGAAATGGTCCAAAAAAGGAGAGCATGTTGGAAAATAGGGAAAACCAACGCTCGCAAAGCAGAAAAGTCAAAGAAAGGAAGAAAGATACAGATCAACGAGGAAAATGGTTGGATTGTGGACCAGCTGTGCTCGGGGAGTTAGAAAGTGGAAAAATCTAATCCACCTAGGGTTAGTGGTTTAGGGATTTGGTCATTGTTGTAATGGGTAATTTATCCCTTTTTTGTAATATAAATATGTGTTGTAGCGGAGCTAGATCTAGTTTTTTTGGAGAGTTGTGGAGAATGTTCGAATGACCTTATAGTCAATTTTTGAGATAGAGATATGCATTGTAATCAAGCGTAAGAATGCAAGATGTGGATCTTAGTGCGATATTGTTAGCCTCAATTGTAATTTGCACAATGCTATGAACTTGATGAAGAATAATAAATGAGTGAAAACAACCAAATATTTCTAGACGTAGCCTAGGGGGGGTGAAACATGGTCAAATTTGTGTCTATGTGTGTGGAATGTTGTCTTATTTCTGGCTACTAATTATCTATGATGAATGATTGAATATGTTATTAGTAAAAATGTAGCGCGTAGTATAATATTCAAGATATTTACTACATAATGAATCTTAAATGAATGCAATTGATTACAGAATGGTAGATCTAAGATGTAATGGTATTGACGTGTTACAATAATATATCTGATGTGTTTTGAGGTAGAAATAATGTCGCCCATCTCCATAGTAGCCTCCCTTCCAATATTGCAAACATATGGGTCTTGTAGTCACCCATAAGCCATCTCGGGTGAGACTGCATTGTGCACTCTATGTGTAGTGTTTCCTTCTAGTGTCCAGAAACCTAAAGTAGAACCCAAGTTATCCATAAACATCCAAAAAATGGTTATGTTTCTGGTTGGAACCCAAAAGAACATATTGGAAGGGACTTGTTGAGAAGGAAAATAAATGAATGAAATAATAAAAGGGGATGTTCAGACCATGGAACCCAACTAAACAAGATATCAAATGATGGTTGAAAACAAAAAAACTCGAGTTTGCATAGAAATACAATAGAAACCCTAAGTATACACTGCACCAATATTTGGAGATGTATGTATTTACTGATCTTCATGAGGCATTTTTCTATGAATTTCCACATTTGTTGCAGGAGTGGATATTGAGATTGAAGGACACTAATCCAACTAATCAGATAAGACCAGTGGAATGGATTACTGATAATATTGTGTAGCTACAAAAAGTCAATAATAAATTCATGCGTGTAGTGGATTTCTAGCTAGACAACATTGTTGTAGGATTCATTACTGAGTTTGTAGTTGATACTGCAAAATCATACACTGTTGTAGAGAATGAGTTTTGAAGGGTCGAAGAGGAAGGTATATTATATCACTCTACATGTCATTCAAGATTTTTCTACATGATAAAGGTGTGATGACAATGGAGTCAGAAATCTAAATAACTCTACATGCATGGGGAGATTGGGGGAAACACTGAGGACGATCTGAGATATGGAGAGGGATATGGATACATGTAAGAAGAAGGAAACAATGGACCCCATTATGATGGATGAAGAACAAATCAAGGAAATAATGGATAGAGTGAGAACGACGTGTAGCAGAATACCCTACCAATATAAGATTAATAGAAAAAAGAGATCAATCACTGAGAGGGAAGGCTTAGAAAGTGATCAAGAAGAGGTAGAGGATCTTTGCGCTACAGAGTAGATTGAGGAAATACTGTGAACCATGTATTAAAGAAAAACCATAGGTCAGGGGTCTGACGCAAAAGAAGGAACTCCATTCCAAATCTTAATTAGTGTGGAACCCATGACCCCATATACGACTAAGGCATCATAAAAGAAAGAAAATTGTAGACAACCAACGATTATTGGAAGAAGTAGTCCAATAGATCAAGGGACCAATGGAAATTCAAGTGGAAGTACAAGTTCATCTAGTAGTAGTCAATTATCTACACCGTGCAGAGGTGGTACTACACATTTTACAATGGTAGGAGTAGATCCAACCATTCGATTACTAGAATTTCATGGAGAGGGGTTGGAGGACCCAAAGAAAAAAATATTTATTTGTGAAAAGATTTGGGAAGCTAATAAGGTCACCGATGAAGAAACAAAAGTGGCTCAACTTGCAATTACATTCAAAAACTGCGCACTAGACTGGTTTATGAGTCTAGCAGTAAACAGTCCACAAGGAACACCGAAAATTGTCACAGATGTGAAGAAGGCACTAATCGATGAGTTCTAGCAACCAAGTTAAGAAGATCAATACATGAAAAAAATGATAGAAATCAAATAGAAGCCATGCCAATCAGTTTGGGAAATCGATTAGAAGTTCAAGCTATTGAAAGGTAAGTTGAAATATCCTATAATCATGTAACATAGGAAACTATTCATGAACTCATTATTGCCACATTTTAAATATCCATTGAGGAAACAAAAGTTCTAGACTCAGGCTGAGGCTCTACAAGAAACCTTACAATTGGAAGAGAATCAGTATAAACATATAGATCCAGCTATAGAAGAGTTGAGAGTGGATCTCAATAATATGACATTTCAGTTGAATTGGAACAAAGAAAAGGAAAATAGGGAGGTTTTCTGGTGTACCTTATGCAAAATAGAAGGACACCACAAAAATGAGTTCCCAACATTTGCACAGTACTTGGGAGAGGGACTGCCATGTCCTTTACCTATAGGAGTATTATGGTATGAAATATGTAATACACATGGACATGATCCCTATCATTGTCCCATGATGCAAAAGTATCAAAAAATTCCTAAGAGTACATTTTGTAATTTCCCAAGTCTATAGGACATGAGGATAAGGATTGTACAACCATGGAACTTATGAAGGAAAGGACTGTTAGGCACGTGATATGGTTACTATAATGATGTTGATTGGATCCTTTTTGACCAAGTATGTATATGTATTTTCCTGTTTTGAAGAGTTTTGAAGAGATTTTGCGTTAAAATGCCATGATCATACCGGGTATGAATGATTCATGTTTTATGATTGTTTTGAGTGTAATTCAACATGTTTTAATGATTTTAGGAAACTAATTCGCGTTCTGTGTGTCACAGGGAAAAATCGCAGCTCATTTTTGCATCTGACACTCTATCCGGTACTCCATCCGGCACTCCGTCTGACACTCTATTCTGCACTAAAACCATGGGCAATTTGGTGGTTATCATATTGGCGACCAGTGATGGGCGAATCAGAGACATGGGTTTTTCTTGTGCTCGTGGCCTCCAACTACATAGCTTCTGACAACTCGATTTGGGTTGTTATGTTGGGCGATTATTTTCTCGCCTTGTTTCTAGAAGCCACCGACAATTAGGAAACATTGAATGCGATTTGTTGTTTTTAGAGAAGGTCGTCCCTTCCAGTGGTTGACCTCTTAGCTTGTAAAACTATAAATACCACCTAAGTGGTTAGATAGATAGAGTTAGAGAGAAAAATACATTTCATCTCTTTTTTGCTATTTTTAGACACATTTTGCTAAGACTGTGTAAAACTACATTTCTTATTTTAATGTTGGATTCATGTTGTTGAGCTTGTTTTCTTCTTTGAAGAGTAGCCACGACTTGTTGGGGGGGACACCAACAGTCTGGGTGAATATCTAATTAGTTTTCTTGTGAATTGAATAGTGTAGTCGTTATTTTATTTATTTCCTGTACATGAGTTTTCATTATGCTTCTTTACTATATAAATTGTTGTTTATAATTTAATTGTTTTAGTTCAGTTTTGCAGGCTATTGTGGAGGCTAGTGTTAATATGCAATGACTTTTTAATTAGTAGGAACTAGGTTACAAGCTTAGATACTAACCCCTGTGTGTAATTAGATGATAGTTAGATTTTCTATATGCTGAAATAGAATTTAAAACAGAGTTAAAACATGGTATTTAGTTCATGATTTCTTTGGCAAGGTTTCGATGGATGGATAGTTGTTAGTTTTAGTTTTCATTTTCAGTTTTCTTGTTTAATTGGTGTTTAGTTTTTCTTATCTATTTGTTAGTTAGTTTGCTCATCTAATTTCTTGTTATATGCTGAAATGGAAAATATGATTTAATTTATGTTTTATGAGCATTTCTTCTTTTGCAATTTGAATTGTTAAAATAGGATTAGTTTAGTTTAATTTATACAATTTCCTTTTCTAGATCTAGGTTGCAATTTTAATTCAAAGTTGATTATTAAGTTTAGTTTTCAGTTATGAATCTAAGTAGTATGAATTTTCTTATATTAGTGTAAAATGCATCTGAATTTAATAGAATAATGTTTTTATACTGTTGATGACTAGTGCATAAATTGAAGAATCACATGGATATGCAAGATAGTTGATGTTGTTTCTATAATGGCTAAGTTCTCATTGGATTGTCTAATTCAAACTTTTCACTTTTCTATCGAAGTCAATATTGAGTTTATCCCTCTTGAGTTATCATTAATTGTTAAATTCCATCGTGATATCATAAGACACTAGAGACATAGCCATCAACATTATATTTGAGTTTCCTTTCTTTTATAGATTAGAGGATAGTTTCCTTGCTTTTTAGAGAATAGTCTTCTTTCTTTGGTAGATTAAAAAATAGTTTCCTTATCGTAGAATAAAGAGTAGTTGTTGATGCTTTGAATTTAGTGGATTAAGACTTTCTTTTATAAATTAGAAGTTATTGTGAAATTTAATTTAAGAATAGAGTTCACTTGCTTATTAGTTTGATTAGTTGCTTATTGAGTAATTTTGATTAGTTTACTTGCTGTAGAAGTTATCATAGGTTAGTTAGATGTTTTCTTTCTTTAATAGGGTAGTTGCTTGCTTGTCTATTTTTCTTTAATAGGGTAGTTTCTTGCTTGTCTATTTTTCTTTGATAGGGTAGTTGCTTGTCTATTTACTTGCTTTCATAGGATAGTTGCTTATTGAATTTGAATAGGTTAATTAAAGTAGTTTGTTGTTGTTATTGCTTATTAGGTAGATAGTTTTCTTTTGCTTATTGTCATGATTAAGTTAATTTGCTTTAAGTAGGGTTTTCATTTTATTTCTTAGAACTATTCATCGATCCTTTGTTCAAAGGTTACTTAGGGTACATAGTTTAAGTTTCTTAGTAGGGTTTGATCATTAATAGTCTTTACTTAAGTAGATTAGCTCTCAGATAGCCCATTTCCTTAGTTAGAATATACTACCTCTAGCCTTTCTTCCTTGGCACATATAGTGCTACAACTCTAAGTTTACTTACCCCGGGTTGACAATTTAATTGAGGGGTTTTAGTGTGTTTTTAGTGCATATAGAATACCCACCATTTTTGGTGACATTGCCAGGGAGTTGTATCAAGGTAGGAAATAGTTAGGAAATAGATCATTTTTAAACCTTAGCATTAGTTTGGTGGAGGGGGAACTTTAAGACGAGAGGTAAGAACCTATGCATCTGCTATGGAAGGTTGCCCAGGCCCAATGGTATTTTTTTTTTGTTTACTTTGATGAATATACCTAGAGACCCAAAAGGTAGATACGTTAAATCTAAATCGGATCTTTTAACCAAGGTTCCTTTTGACCTTTTTGGGGGAAGGAACGTTCCACTCATAAATTTCACAGACTGATACCAAAAAATAGGAGCTAGCTCAACCCAAAGATTTAAAGTAGTATCTGAAGAGACTAATACAGAGAGCACTATAGAAAAAAAATTGAAGCATCAGTAATATTGGGACAGGAGGCAAGACCACTCGAGTTTTCCACAGAACCAAACAATACAACCTTTGTTTTATTACCACCATCAGGAGATCCTAACTTTGTGGACATCATAGACCCTGAAAAAGTGAATACCTTGTTTGTTAGTTCAACCAACATACTTGTCTCTCAAATTGACACATAAACTTTGGCACCAATAACCTCAACCGACTCGAGTAGAGTCCCATACACCCAAAAAATAGGAAGAACTTCCCATCAGAGGGGTACCTTTTTCTCTTCAAAGATAAAACCACTTAAGTACTCTCTTTTTGGAAACCAAACCAATATGGATGATCGGGAGGATCACGAACATGTAAGAAATGGGGAGGAAGAAGAAGTTGGAAACTAAACCGAAACTACCTTTGGGTTTCCAATTTTGGACACCACCTCAAATGTCAATATGAAAAATATTCCTCTCAACACTGCCTACTTTTTATGGTAAAATAAGTGAAGATCCAGACACCTTCCTATTTGAGTTCAAAATATTGTGTATGAGCTACAACTACTTACAAGATGCCCATAAACTAAAACTCTTTCCTACCACCCTCAAGGACTTTGCACTAAGATGTTTCATGGGGTTGGGAGAATCCAGTATTAGGTCTTGGGAAGCCATGAAACATGTCTTTCTTAAAAATTACCAAGACTACTGCAAGACCAAAGAATCTCGTAATGATATTTTCAAAATCCAACAATTAGAAGATGAGAATATCGAGGAATATATGGAACGGTTTACATACATCTGCTAGAAGTCAAAATACCATGAACTCCCAGAGGATGCAGTTAGGGATTTTTTCCTTAATGGAATTTCAGAAGAATACCTAGAGATGCTTAACTTGATGGAATCAGGTGACATCTCTCATAAACCATTTTCCGAAATATGTGAAATGTGTAATAATTACTCAAGGAGTAGTGCTAAAATAGGAAAGAATGTTCAGGACCCTTATAATAGAAAATTAAAACCAGTTAGTTCAAGTGGTATTACAAGAGCAGAGATAGGGAACCTTTTAGAGAAATTCAAGACATATATCTTAAGCACAATAGGTTCCCAATTGGACACCCTAAAAATAAAAAATAAATAGGAGGAGGAAAATGCAACAATGAGTATATATTGCCCAAGATGCAGAAGGAAGCATTCCTCAAGGGAATGCCCATTAGATAACATTTCAGTTTATGGCTTCTGCATGGAGGATCACTCAAATGAAAAATGTCCATCATTGCCCAGTTTATTAGCCATATATAGGAGTGAGGATCATGGGGATTCCTCTTATGCACCTAGGAGACCATGGCAGCATAGGAACCAGCCAACATACCCAGATCTACAATCTCAAGTTCCACCCTATTATCAACAACAACAATAGTGGAACTCACCAAATTGGAAAAATTGGTCTACACAGTACCAACATCCTTGGCTTCAAGGATGGAGAGGAGGGCATAACCAAGGAAACCCTCAAGATCCACCTGTCCCTATGTCCAACCATCCTTATCCTTAGTTTCCACCAAACACTCTACATCTTCTGCCAGGTTTTGTTCCACCACCTTTACCTCCTATTACACAACAACAACTGCTACAATATGAGAAGTCAATCTCCTCAAGAACGACATTATTACTGACACAACCAGTGTAAATGTGTTGAACCTGCACAGAATAGATCTATCTAGAAAGTACTACACACATTTGCAGAGAAAAATTGAGAAAGAAGAAGCAATATAGAAAGAATGGAAGAATTCTCATTAACTATATTCCACACTCAAAGAGTGAATAATTTACAATAGATATAGGATACATGAGTAAATAATGAGCCATAGTGGTCGTCTAGATTGATCTGGATACACACCAACAGTTACAAGAGTAAACTGCCACCTAGTCTAGTCTCTCAGGCAGTTACGAGAGTGAACTGCGACCTAGCTGAGTTAACTAGTCAACTAGTCTTTAGTTAACTGACTGGCCAAAGAGTAGTGAGTTGGTGATGATCCCAATGTTGCATGGTGACAGAACCAATGCAACATCTAAACTCAACTCAACTAGTCAAACTGAAGTGTCAACTGAAAGAGAATATTCTCGAGGTGGAATATTATCCCCTAAAATATAGGAGACTGGATAATGATTAATTATGACTAATAAACAAGGAATAAACTTAGGAAAAATAAATCCTAGGTGTGTGTGAAGTAACTCCAACACCCCCCCTGAACATCACTAAGGTGAAAATAAAGAACGGGTCCCGACTACGAGGCCATGTTAGGTACCCAAATACAAAAGATACACTGAACTAAATGAGGAAAGAGGGAAAACCTCATGGGAAAAAACCCCCCCCTCAAATTACAATGAATAAAATAAAAATTGATAAGGAACAAAAGGCAGTTGTTAAGCAACCATGTCCTTGACTCCAAGAAGACCTCACAATTGTGCAAGTTTGTGCTCTTTGAATATTTTGTTAAAGATGTAGATGTCTGCACGGATCTGATGAAGTATATGCATCATTGATATTTCCACACATATCCACTTTATCTTCTTGTAATGAATAATATCCAAATAAATTTTGGATAAAACTTTGAAAACCATGCGACCGTTTCCAGAAAAACGCTGAAATTTTGTTGATTTTGAAACAATCATAACTTCACTTTCCAGTCTCTGTTTCGGACGATTGTTTTTTTGAAATTGGATATTTTCCCGAGAGGAATTCAAATATCCAATTTTTTTCTGCAAATGTTTCTCAAAAAATATCATAATGACGTCTGATGTGCACAACTCTCTTTTTGTCTCTTGACATGCATGCATGGTGCATGCAAAAGTGTCTTCATGTGACTCTTGAGATGCATGCCATATATCTTCCACATGAATTTCAGAAAACAAATCTAAAATGGATTAGACATCATCTTCAATTAATGGAATACAAATTTCTGCAAATACTTTTGTAGAAGACTCTTCATAATAAGAGACTTGATCTTATGATGGCTTCTCTTCTGGCTCTATCTGTTCGACCTCCTGCATGAAATCTTCATAATATTCTTTATTCCCAAATATAACCTCCAATCTGGTCCATAATTCATTTGGAGTTAATCCTTGTGATTCTTCATATACTTGATGGAAAAGTTCGGGAGAAATAGATATGACGATACTTCCTATGGCCATATCTTGTCTATTGAGAAAGTCATTTTTGTCATTGACAGAACCAAGATCTACTTCAATTTCCATATTAATTTGGTACAAGCCTCCGTATCTAAGATAAAGTAGAATTTTTGGATTCCATTCCAAATAGTTATGAGGCGTGAGAAGTATTTCCAGCAAATAATCCATCTTTTTGATGTCTTCAATCTTTTGTACATGCAAAAAATTAATTTGGTGTAGATTTTTCTTAGCAGTCCATTGGCTCTGATACCATGTAAATGTGTTGAACCTGCACATAATAGATCTAGCTCTAAAATACTACACACATTTGCAGAGAGAAATTGAGAAAGAAGAAGCAATATAGAAAGAATGAAAGAATTCTCATTAACCATATTCCACACTCAAAGAGTGAATAATTTACAATAGATATAGGATACATGAGTAAATAATGAGCCATAGTGGTGGTCTAGATTTATATTTACACACACCAATAGTTACAAGAGTAAATTGCCACCTAGTCTAGTCTCTCAGGCAGTTACGGGAGTGAATTGCCACCTAGCTGAGTTAACTAGTCAACTAGTCTTCAGTTAATTGACTGGCCAAAGAGTAGTGAGTTGGTGATGATCCCAATTTTGCATGGTGACATAACCAATGCAACATCTAAACTCAACTCAACTAGTCAAACTGAAGTGTCAACTGAAAGAGAATATTCTCGAGGTAGAATATTCTCCCCTAAAATATAGGAGACTGGATAATGACTAATTATGACTAATAAACAAGGAATAACCTTATGAAAAATAAATCCTAGGTGTGTGTGAAGTAACTCCAACAACCAATGCCGAATGCCAGTAATAATCCCATTCAACCTCTTCACAATGTTGATATGCAGGCCTTCCCGACATATGTTATTACTCCTGTTCCACTGTCGGAGATTCAACTGAGGTTGGGAAAAGTTTTGGACAGGTAGAGACCTTCAGTAGTCATCCAGGAAGAAGAAGATGAGGAAACCCCCAAACAACCTACAGATGACACTAGGTGGGAATATGTTGTTATTCCTAAGGAACAAGAACCCAAGCTTCCCCAAAATGAACCTTCACAAATTACGAAGGCCCCTCATCCAGACAGATTAATAATCGAGGAACCTACCACCCGACCGAAATTTGACATCTTGAATGAATTGAAGAATATTTGTGTCAAGATTCCCTTGCTTCAATCCATTAAGGATATTCCAATTTATAGTAAGGTAGTCAAATAATTGTGTATTAAGGATCCAGGTAGGAAGCAGAAGGATCCTCCAACAATACATTTGATAGGAGAAATTTATGAGTACATATCAGAGCAGCCTAAGCTAGCAAAATATGGAAACCCAAGAAACCCTGTAGTGACCATAACCATTAATGAGGTCTCCATTGGAAACACTCTCATAGACCTGGGGGTAGGCATAAATGTTATGACTACTACTACCTTGGAGAAATTACAGTTAAAACCTCTTCTTATACCTACCCCAACCATTTTGAAATTAGCAGATAAAACTAGGGTTATACCTAAAGGAATTTTGGATGATATCATAGTTACTTTAGCCTCATGGGAGTACCTAGTAGAATTCCTTGTCATCCACTCAAAGGATCCTACCAAATGCCATCCCGTTATTTTGGGAAGACCTTGGTTAGCCACAACCAATGCCTTTATTGGCTGGAGAGAGGGAGAAATGACCATCTCAAATGGACTTTCTATCAAGAAACTCACCATATACCCTCCAACCCAACCTATCATGGATAGTATATGGTGGATTGAATGTCCATATGAGAATGAGGACTGGGAAGAACCTGTATTTCCAAGTGACCATGCTTGGGCACTTCAGGAGCACACAATGGAAAATGTGCTGAACCAATTCATTTCTGCTACCACACGTGTTTATTTTCCACAATCTTTTCCCCAATTTGAGTACATGTTTGTGGAATAATTTTAGGAACAATTGCACCCATCCATTTTTTCTTCGACATATTTTATCTTCGAGATAGATTAGTCTTCCATATCTTATACTATGCCCTACGAGATTATTCCAGGGAAATGTTTACATATAAACTCTGAGCTAGATGCAGACCAACAAAAACAGTTAGTAAGTATCCTTAAAGAAAAATCAGGGGCATTCACCTGGGAATACACTGACATGAAGGGTATACACCTTGACACATGCATCCATCACATATATACCCAGGGGGAAGTAACACCTGTTAGGAAACCCTAGAGAAGGATGAACCCAACATTCAAAGATATAGTAAAAGAGGATATCCAAAAGATATTAAACGTCGGATTTATTTATCCCATCTCCGACAGTAAGTTGGGTTCCCTACTTTTAGTGGTTCCAAAGAAAGTGACTGGGAAATGGAGAATTTGTGTTGATTTCTGGGAGCTCAATAAAGCCACTCTAAAGGATTACTTTCCTCTTCCTTTCATCGACCAAGTTTTGGATACCCTGTCTGGAAAGAAGTATTTCTACTTTTTAGATGGGTACAATAGGTTCAATCAAATTCTCATAGCACCCGAGGATCAGGACAAGACAACCTTTACTTGTCCTTGGGGCACCTATGCCTATAGGGTATTACCATTTGGATTGTGTAATGCTCCTACCACATTTCAATGACCAGTACTAGGGATATTTGTTGATGTTATTCATGATTGTGTGGAAGTATACATAGATGACTTCACAGTTTATGGAAACACTTACCAGGAAGCCTTAGATAACCTAGAAAAAGTCCTTATTAGATGCTAAGAAATGAACCTATCTCTAAGTCATGAAAAATGTAAAATGTTGTTGACTGAAGGAGTGGTTCCAGGACATCATGTTTCATCTGAAGGGATAATATTTCTTGGACATGCCAGATACTACCGATGGTTTATTGAAAATTTTACAAAGATTGTTGCAGCTATGTTTGGATTGTTAATAAAAGATGTTGATTTTACTTGGACTGAGCAGTGTGAAACTGCCTTTGAAACCCTAAAATCTAAGTTGTTTGTGGCACCAATTCTTAGAGGGCCCAATTGGACTCTCCCATTCCACATATCCACTGATGCCTCCGACACCGCAATAGGAGGATTATTAGGGCAGAAACAAGACTAGCAGTCCTATGCCATTTATTTTGTGAGCAAGAACTTGTCCCCTACCAACTTAAACTACATAGTTACCAAGAAGGAATTATTGGCAGTTGTTCATGATATTAACAAGTTTCACCACTACATTACAGGTTACGAAGTCTTTGTACATACAAATCATTTTTCCATTAGATTTCTCATGAATAAACCCATAACTAATGGTCGAGTGACTAGGTGGCTCCTGCTATTGCAAGAGTTTAACATCACCATTATTGACCGACTTGTAAAGGAGAATTTCGTAGCTGATTTTATTTCACGAATAAAAAATGAGGATGATGATATTCCCGTATATGATAGTTTCCCAGACGAGAACCTTTTTTCCCTCTCTGTAAATACCCCATGGTTTGCGAATATGGAAAACTATCTAGCTACTAGGAAGTTACCATCTCATTTGTCACCTCATGAAAAACGTAAAATTATTACACAAAGTGATAATTACTCTTGGGTTGGCCATGACCTTTTTCACACAGGTCCTGATTTGATTATTCATAGATGTGTCCGAGAAGACGAGGTACTAGAAATACTACAAATTTGTCATGATGGACCATGTGGTGGCCATTTTACTGACAAACGTACATCATATAAGGTGTTACATTCAAGTTACTATTGGCCTAGCATTTTCAAAGATACTGCCAAGTATGTGAGGAGTTGTGATAGTTGCCAAAGGATAGGAAGACCTACGTTAGCTGACGAAATGCCCTTGCATGCCCAAGTTATGATAGAACCTTTCAAAAAATGGGCCCTTGACTTTGTAGGACCAATTTCACCCATGTCCCGTAAGAAGAACTGTATTTTGGTTTGTACAAATTATGTCACCAAGTGGCTAGAGGAAAAAGACCTATTTAGGGCTATAGAAAAATATGTTGTCGAATTTATCTATGAAGACATCTTTACCTGCTTCGGTGTCCCTTGTGAAATTATTACAGACCAAGGCACTCAATTCACTTCCAAGCTGATGAGAGAGCTAATAGAGAAATATGGGATTAAACACTGTAAATATTCTCCATGCCACCCACAAGATAATGGTTAGGTAGAATCTACRAACGAAGTTTTGGAAGCTATATTAACCAAGACCRTTCAATTACATCACCAGGATTGGGCTGATAGGCTTCTAGAGGCTTTGTGGGCTTACCAGACCACCTTGAGAAACACCATTGGGCATACCCCTTATGATCTAGTGTAYGGGAAACACGTACTTATACCAATAGAATTCCAAGTAAGGACCTTCCGTATTGCCTCAGAATTGGGATTAAACTTAGATGAGGCTCAGAAACAATGAGCCCTACAATTGAATGAGTTGGATGAGATCAGGCAAGATTCCATCCAACGAACAATATTAGTCCAAAACTAGAGGATCAAGTGGCAAGAAAATTTTATTAAGAAGAAACACTTCCAACCTGGTGATTGGGCTTTGCTGTTTGATTCCCAATTTAAAACCTTCAAAGGAAAACTCACCACCCGGTGGTTGGGTCCTTACGAGGTAGTCATTGTATATGACAATGGAGCTATGAAAATCAAAACAATTAACTATGGACAAGTCTCCTTTGTAGTAAATGGAGACCAAATCAAATTTTATCATAAGCCCATTTCCAAGGAAGACTTTCTATAGGTCATGTCAACTGATAAGGCATTGGACTTAGTAGATGGGGAAATCCCCCTTTGTTCTTGAATGTTTTTTGAATTTTCTATTGTACATATGTAAATAATTTTGAATTTTGTTGATAAGAAATTCTAGCGATTTCTATACGTATTATCTCACCAGGAGTAGACAGTTTCAAGGAAATATAAAAAAGGATTTTTATTCGAAACATTTCTATACATGAACCTTGTTGTCTGCTAAGCATCAAATGAATAATGACTTGCTGTAATTAGTCATATTTTTGCAAAGATTTTCATCTTCTCTTTTTTTCTTCTTAAGTCATTTTAAAAAGCAGTTGATCTTGAAAATCTTCACCACTATATAAGGAAGTGATACCGTAACCATCAAGCTTAGAGGTCTCTCGTATAGTTTTCCCAAGAAACATGAGTAAGTGAGTAAAGTATCTTTATTAAAGAGTAACAAGGAGGTCTGATTAGAGGTTAGTCATGGAAACATCACAATAACTTACAAAAGAAGAAATTGAGTTGAGCCTAGAGATACCTTTCTGTTCTTTATGAATGGTACCATCCACTACACACTAAATAGCTTGATTATATCATATCTTTAGATAGGCCACATCCGCTTAAGTACCCCTTACATCAGGACAATCACTAAGGAATATAATGGAAATTCATCCTCTAACATAAATACCATCCCAATTGAAAACAAAAAAGAGAAAGAATTTTTTTTTTTTCAGAGTTTTCCCCCCATCTTCTTGCATAAAAAAATCTTATACTAAAATCTTAAATGATGGAGGGCCAATCTCTGAGGGTGTAAGAGGCTAACCTGTTGGGATATTGAACAGGTCTGCTGGAAGTGGGTACCGACCCGTGGTATGACTAGGTAAACCTGTCAGAGTATTGAACAGGCTTGCTAGTAGTGGGGCATTTTACCTAGTGAGGATGGTAATCTGAAAAATAAAAAAATAAAAAATTTAAACTTGTCCTGATGTACGACATTACTTGTAGACAAAGCTAACATGAAATATGTATGGTTAAGATAAGTTTAATGAACTCCAAAAACTTTCCATTGGGAACTAACTCTGATACTATCTTGAAACTCTCTTGCCTACCTCTTCTTATCTATATATAAGATCTCTTATCCTATAGGTGGGGCCATATTTTAACCGTCTCGTCAGACCAATCTGTGAAATTTATCTCTACACTTAACAAGTTGTAAATCTTCAGCTATTGGGAGAACTGACTGGTTTCCAATATTTTTTATTGTGAAGTGTCACAATAATTAGGTGTGGGGGAGGGGTTCATGAGTTGACAAATGATAAAATTGCCTAGAGAAGTAAACCTTTGTAAAAAAAAATTGTATTATGATACAGGTTATTACATCAACAATCATTTTATTTATTCGAAATGCTAATTCCCTGTGTGTTATAAATTGTTGTACATATCCTTAATGAATCACTTTATTGGTTTATTTCCCTTACATGCTATTCATTGTAAGAATTTAAATTACATGCCTTATGCAAGTGGATTCAGTCAGCATGGTGGAAAAATCACTAATAATGGAACACTCTGCCTTTGCTCCTAATCACTGTGACTGTCAAAACCATTCCAAGATTGCAGGCTATCCATTACAGGAGGTAAAAATGCATTTAGCACAAAGGTACATATGGAGTGCCATATGAAGTGCCATATGAGGTGTCGTATGAAGTGTCATATGAGGTGTCGAACGAAGCGCCATATGAAAATATACACCAGCAATTGTTGACAATTTCAGGTAACCAGGAATTAATGGAATTTAATTGAATTTGTTTATGGAAATCAAGATCGAATGATTCAAACCTTAGACATTTTTATGATCAAATATCTAAGTCAAAAGACTTGGACATTGATCTAACTTCGTATCATTATGATTTCCCCGAAAACGTGCCTTCAAATTTGAAATTGCTCACACATGGAAACTCGTGCGCGCATGTGTGCAACCAATTCCACCCTAGGCGCACTCAAAAATAGAATTGGGTTATACCATTATTCCAATTCACCTCTTCTCATTCCAATTCACCTCTGCTCATTTTCATTCGCACCTGTTTTTAAACACGCTCAACCTTTGTTTATTTCATTCCTCTGTTCAATTGCGCTCAACCTCTGCACAATCGTGCCTTTCCTTAGCCCAATCACACCCTTTCTCTGTGAATTTTGCCTTCTGACCATTCCTTCACATCATCATGATTCCCAAAAGGTATGAGCCCTCTTCCTACGTAGACCTTTTCCCCATCCCTGAGTTTGCACAGTGCAGGGAAATATTTTTGCATGTAGGTTGGGGGCCATTTTTGTCCCACTTGCAGGGCCACAACGATGGTATATCAATGCAATTTTCTCTCATTTTTGATGGTAGTACAACGTGCGCGAGGTCTCTCACCTTTCAAGTCTCATAGGAATCCATAACCACAACCACAAAGCTTCCAAGAGTGGGAGATAGATGGTTTAAAAACCACCAGCTGCTGCGATCGAGATATAACAGGGTTTTTAAACCAGAATTCCAGAACATCTATGGAGCTAAAGGATACTCCAAGGAGTGGATAAAAGAGGATTTGATCAATCCTCTCATAGTAATCACCAGGTTGATCACATGTGAAGGTAGATATTCCACTTTTAAAGCTTGTCATTTTCGATTGTTAGCCCACTTTCAGTTCAATAAACCATTGAATTTTCCCTTCTACGTTTTAAAGAGCTTGGAGAATATGTCCTCTCAAGTGAGGAAGAATGTAACCAACCCACACAACAACCTCTTTCACCATGGCCTTATCAAACTCCTTGTTTTAGCTGAATTAGAAAAACAGGGGCAAACTTGGGATGCATTCATTTATCAATTTGCAAACCCTCACTTGACAATCAAGACTAGCAAAAAGACATTGGATCTAAGGACCATTTCTCCATCCAAACCCCACTCTCCAAGGACTCCAAACCCTCCTTCACAAGCCATTTCTTTACCGAAACAAAAATCCAAAAAGCTTGTTGAAACCCCTGCAGCATCATCGTGCAAAAATACCAAGAAACCTATTGCTAATCTTCATATGCCTTCAATATCTATTGATCCTACACCCAAGAAGATACAATAAGTAATTCAACACGACTTTCCTACAGTTCCCACAAATAGGAGAGGAGCTAATCGATTCAATAGAGGACCCTTTCAAAAAAGTACCCGGAGCACAAGAGGAAAACCTTATGCAAAACCCATGACTACTTCAGACCCTATCCAAGTGTCCTTCAATCTCGAGATTCCTCACAAAAGACTTAGGGAAGTGTTTGTAGATGAATTGAAGCTACAAAGAAAGAAAAAATTTGAACCTACTTCTCCTCATCAACCCCCTATTACTCCTACCTCACCGATGCCTACCCCAGATCTTAATACTGATAGAATTTCTAGATATTTCAAAGGATGTAAGCCTTCCTCCAAGATATTTGATCCTACTCCAGCCATTGAGAAACTACAACAAGAGAATTTTCAGTTGCTGCAACAATTGTAAGATAGGAAGACTATGGACACGCATATTCACCATGATAATGAAATCCTCCAAGAAAAGGTGAATTCCCTTCAAAGGTCGGTTGACGAGATGACCAAAGCCAACTGCAACCTCAGGGCACAATTGAAGCAACACAAGAGGCATAAGAAAAAATCTTCATAGCAAGAAGGAGAAACTTCTAAAGCTGATTCTCCTCAGCAATATTAGCCATGAGGGGCAATTTATTTTTTTTTGCAGTGGGACCTGTAAAATATTAGGTGTGGGGGTAATGTTGGGCCCACAATATGGTTAATATAATGATGTTGATTGGATCCTTTTTGACCAAATGTGTATATGTATTTTCCTGTTTTGAAGAGTTTTGAAGATTTTTTGTCTTAAAACACCATGATTCATACCAGGTATGCATGATTCATGTTTTATGATGGTTTTGAGTGTAATTTAGTGTGTTTTAATGATTTTAGGAAACTAATTCGCGTTATGTGTGTCACAGGGAAAAATCACAACTTGGTTTTGCATCTGGCACTCCGTCCGGTACTCCATCTGACACTCAGTCTGGTACTCCATCCGACACTTCGTCCTATACTAAAACCATGGGTGACTTGGTGGTTATCATATCGGAGACCAACGATGGGTGAATTGGAGACATGGGTTTTTCTTGTGCTCGTGGCCTCCCACTACTGAGCTTCTGACAACTCGATTTGGGTTTTTATGCTGGGTGATTATTGGCTCGCCTTGTTTCTAGAAGCCATAGACAATTAGGACGCATTGAATGCGATTTGTTGTTTTTAGAGAAGGTCGACCTTTCAAGTGGTCGACCTCTCGGCTTGTAAATCTATAAATACCACCTCAGTGGTCATATAGATAGAGTTAGAGAGAAAAAGACAGTTCAACTCTGTTTTTCTATTTCAGACACATTTTGCTAAGACTGTGTAAGACTGCATTTCTTATTTTAATGTTGAATTCGTGTTGTTGAGCTCGTGGTTCATCTTTGAAGAGTAGCCACAACTTGATGGGGGGGGCACCAATAGTCTAGGTGAATATCTAATTAGTTTTCTTGTAAATTGAATAGTGTAGTCGTCATTTTATTTATTTCCTGTACATGAGTTTTCATTATGCTTCTTTACTGTATAAATTGTTGTTTATAATTTAATTGTTTTAGTTCAGTTTTGCAGGTTATTGTGGAGGCTATAGTGTTAATATGCAATGAATTTTTAATTAGTAGGAACTATCTTGCAATCTTAGATAATAACCCCTTTGTGTTTTTAGATGATAGTTAGATTTTCTATATGCTGAAATAGAATTTAAAACATAGTTAAAACATGGTATTTAGTTCATGATTTCTTTGGCAAGGTTTCGGTGGATGGATAGTTAGTTTTAGTTTTCATTTTCATTTTTCTTATTTAATTGCTATTTAGTTTTTCTTATCTATTTGTTATTTGTTTTGCTCATCTATTTTCTTGTCATATGCTGAAATAGAAAATAGGATTTAATTTATGTTTTATGAGCATTTCCTCTTTTGCAATTTGAATTGTTAAAATAGGATTAGTTTAGTTTACTTTATGCAATTTCCTTTTCTAGATCTAGGTTGCAATTTTAATTCGAAGTTGATTATTAAGTTTAGTTTTCAATTATGAATCTAAGTAGTATGAATTTTCTTATATTAGTGTAGAATGCATCTGAATTTAATAGAATAGTGTTTTTATACTGTTGATGACTAGTGCATAAATTGAAGAATCACATGGATGTGCAGGATAGTTGATGTTGCTTCTATAATGGCTAAGTTCTCATTGGACTGTCTAATTCACACTTTTCACTTTGTTATCGAAGTCAATATTGAGTTTATCCCTCTTGAGTTATCGTTAATTGTTAAATGCCATCGTGATATCATAAGACACCGGAGACATAACCATCAACATTATATTTGAGTTTCCTTGCTTTTATAGATTAGAGGATAGTTTCCTTGCTTTTTAGAGAATAGTCTTCTTTCTTTTGTAGATTAAAGAATAGTTTCCTTATCGTATAATAAAGAGTATTTGTCGATTCTTTGAATTTAGTAGATTAAGATTTCCTTTTATAAATTAGAATTTATTGTGAAATGTAATTTAAGAATAGAGTTCACTTGCTTATTAGTTTTATTAGTTGCTTATTGAGTAATTTTGATTAGTTTACTTGTTGTAGAAGTTATCATAGGTTAGTTAGTTGTTTGCTTGCTTGCTTGTTTACTTTCTTTAATAGGGTAGTTGTTTGCTTGTCTATTTTTCTATAATAGGGTAGTTGCTTGCTTGTCTATTTTGCTTTGATAGGGTAGTTGCTTGTCTACTTACTTGCTTTCATAGGATAGTTTCTTATTGAATTTGAGTAAGTTAATTAAAGTAGTTTGTTGTTGTTATTTCTTATTAGGTAGATAGTTTGGTTTTGCTTATTGTCATGATTAAGTTAATTTTCTTTAAGTAGGGTTTTCATTTTCTTTCTTAGAACTATCCATCGATCCTTCGTTCAAAGGTTACTTAGGGTACATAGTTTAAGTTTCTTAGTAGGGTTTGATCATTAATAGTCTTTACTTAAGTAGATTAGCTCTTAGATAGCCCATTTCCTTAGTTACACTATACTACCTCTATCCTTTCTACCTTGGCACATATAGTGCTACAAATATAAGTTTACTTACCCTGGGTTGACAATTTAATTGAGGGTTTTTAGTGTGTTTTTAGTGCATATAGAATACCCACCAAAGACCTCAAATGCTTATAGGATGTAGGCAGAACTAATGACAGGTCCACCTGTGTAGTAGTATAATAATGTGCAGTAGTTTGTAGTGCCACCTCAATATAATCAAGTACCACAGTATAATATGCCGTGCATAGAAAATCAAGGCAAAAAAAGGAGGATTCAGAAAAGGAGGATGTGGAAGAGGAGGATTTGGAAGAGGCAGAGGACTAGTAACCTACCACAATTTTCATCAACCTAGAAATTATGCAATGGATTGTCCACTACCACCAACAACATGCATGTATTGTCACACAAGAGATCATACTACAAAAGACTATCCTATACTTCTGACAAAAATTGAGGACAAAAGGAATCATAATAACAAGAATGTTTAATGGATTTCCACAGAAACTAGAGATGATGGGAAGAAAATTAATATAGTTACTCTAGGTGGAACCAAAATAGGAGTAGATTCAGGAAATCAAAATCAAAACCAACACCAGTGGGTCAGAAAGAATACAACGCCTCAACAACATTTTGATGTGCACAAGGAAAAAGAGACATTCAAGCAGGCTAGACAAGAAATATTGCAGGAGAATATTGATTCTAATTCAAATGCACAACCAGGATATGATGGGCCTGTATATGATATGCCTCATCCATTTGATCATACCAGTAGAGATCAGTCATAAAAAAAGGTAAGTAATTTAAGAAAAAAATTGGTGTCTTTCTTGAAGTTATTGAATGATCAAACATCTATACAAGTATTACAAAGTTTGATAGAAAAATGAAATTTTGGAGAATAGATACAACTAGAACAAAAGACAATAAATCATTTCCATAGGAAGACAAGAAAAAATAGAGAGTTCAGAATGAATGAAAATATTGGAGACTTTAACATGGGTGACATCATATTAGATTTTGGATCTGAGGTAAATGTTCTTCCTAATAAAACATGGGAATGGATGGGAGAACCTACACTGGGATCATATTCACCCATTTAGTTGAAACTAGCAAACCAACATAGAGTAATACCAATTGGACGATTGAAAGCCATACCAATGGATTTAGATGGTGTATGCACTATGGAAGACTTTGAGGTAATTGATGCAGTTGACAATACTACACCTTATCCAACTTTGTTGGGACTGTATTGAGAATTTGACAATCAAGCTATCATCAACTTGAAGACCCGAAAAATGATCTTTGAATTAGGAAAATATATAGTCATAACATTATTAGATCCTTCAAAAGGTGGAAGCTATGTTGAAATAGTGACACAAAACTTCATCATAGAGGAGATAAATAATTTTTATAAAACAACCGTGCATGAGGAAGATTATATTAATCCAACAACCGATGGAATGCTTAGTTGGAGAAGCATCAGTTCTTGTGCTTCATATTATATAGGACTCAAGAATTGGAAACAATGCTTACATGAGATATCTACCAGAAGATATGCAAGAATGAGACACACACTAAGATGGGTTGACATAGAGGTAAGAGAACCTCCAAGTTTTTATGGTCTAAATGATTTGGAAGAATTTTTAACAAAGTTTGACTTAGAAGCCTTGGAAATTCAAATGTTATTAGTTTTAGATATTTCATTGAAAGAAACAACTGCACGTTGGTGGGGTAGTCACAAATAAAATATCCATGATTGGTATCAATGAAAAATATTACTATGCATCAGATTTGGCGCAACATAAGAGAATCAACATATGGAGAAATATGATGGAAGAGGACATCCCAGAGAACATATAGGCAGGTGCATAACCGAATGGAGACTAGTACCACCAGAGGAATGACCACATCACTTCATCCATACATTGGAAGGCATAATAAGAAATTGGTATACAAAACTGGAACTGCATAGAGGAACAAAAAATTGGAAAGATTTGCAGTAGAATTTTGTAATCATGTTTTCATTTGAACATGAGAATCCAGTGATGGATGCAACACTAAATTTGGTAAGAGAAAATATGTTTGAATAATATGAAGTTGAAATTGTAACAACTTATCATAATCTGAATCGAAAAATAGTCAAACAATTGTTACATTATTACCACGTTGCAGAAGATGACTCAGCAGAAGAAAACCCAAGTGATATTCCAATAAAAGAAGTTGAAAGGGAAAGAGAAGTAGATGGTCCATAGTTACAGCCAGAAAATTTTTCTACACCACTGAAGATAAAGAAGGTCAATATTGGAACAGAATAGAATCCAAAGATTGCAAGTATTGGTGACTATTGGGACAACCAGACAGTGGAAAGAATAACGAAATTACTGTGTGGCTATTGTGATTTATTTCGAACAATGTTTCTAGAAATGAAAGGGGTAGCAAGAGAACTTGGGGAAATGAAAATCCCTCTAAGACCAGATTCCATACCAATAAGACATAGACCCTATAGGCTGAATCCAGTATATAAAAAGAAACTGAAGGTAGATATTGATAAAATGTTGGAGGTTGGTATAATAGAACCTATTGAATAATTTGAGTGGATTAGCCCTATGGTAGTTCAGGAGAATAAACAAGGGGTAATAAGGATCTTTGTGGACTTGAGGAAGTTGAATGATTCATGTCTGTATGATTCCTTCCCTACATTTACAGATGAGTTATTGGAAAATGTAGGAGGACATGAAGCATACTCATTTACTGATGGATTTTCACGCTATCACCAAATCAGAATAGCACTAGAGGATCATCATAAGACTAAATTTTCTACATAATGGGGGTCATATCAGTACAAAGTGATTCCCTTTGGATTGAAGAATTCCCCTGCTATTTTTTCAAGTGTAGTGGTAGCTATATTTAAAGATTTTATACCTAAATTTTTGGAGGTTTATCTAGATGATTGGACAATATTTATCCTATTGAAATATCATGTTGAAGTTTTAATATTAATGTTAGATAGGTGTAGGCAATGTCAAATCTCTCTAAAAATTAAGAAATGCATATCCAGTACACCATTTCAAATATTTCTAGGGCATGTGGTGTGCAAATAAGGTCTGCTAGTTGATCCTACAAAGATTGACGTCAATGTTAATTTACCACCACATAAGTCAGTTCTCCAATTAAGAGCTACACTAGGTTGTACAGGCTACTATAGAAAGATCATAAAGAGCTACGTATAGATTACTGCGCTCATGGAGAAAATGTTAAAGAAGGATATCAAGTTTCAGTGGAATGATGAGTGCCAATAAAGTTTGGACATCTTAAAAGAGAAAATGGTGATAGAACCGATTCTGGTGTTTCCAGATTGGTCAAAAGATTTCCATGTTCATGTGGATACATCTTCAATAAAACTTGTAGTAGTACTACCATAACTAGGAGAAGGTGACATAGATCACCCAATAACATTTGCAAGTAGGAAATTGTTAGACTCATAACATAATTATAATACAACAGAGAGAGAAGGTTTGGATATGGTGTATGCATTGCAAAAGTTCAGACATTATTTATTAGGCCACATTTTAAGATGTTCACATATCACCTCTTAAATACATGTTCAACAAGCTAGTGTTGCGTGGAAGAATATGTAGATGGTTTCTGTTATTTCAATAGTCTGATTTTGAAGTAGTTGTGAAACTTGGAAGATTGAATGCAGTGATAGATAATTTGTCCAAGATAACTAACGGAGAGGAACCAAGTAGTCTGGAGGACAATTTTCCTGATGCACAACTATTTTCAGTGTAGATTGCTAATGAATATTTTTTTGATATCATTAAGTTTTTTAGTATAGGATTTTCCCTAAACGAATATACCACTCCGCGAAAGAATAATTTTGTGGTTAGATTTGCATATTACCAACTTATTGCAAGGCACTTGTATAAACTAGGAGCAAATAATATTCTAAGGATATGTGTCATGGAACATGAACGTCCCATCATATTGGTAGAAGCACATGAAGGAATAGATGGAGGAAACTATGTAGGAAAATCCATTGTGCGGAAGATACTACATGCAGGATTGTGGTGGCCAAAAGTTTCTAAAGATGAAAATGAGTATTGCCAGACTTGTGATGTCTGTCAGAGGGTAGGAAATCCATCCAAGAGGGATGAGATGACCTTAAAACCTAATGTAACCCTTAAATTGTTTGACAAATGGGGAATATATTTTGTAGGACCAATCAACTCACCAAATAGAAGATCAGGAGCAAGATACATCATTACAACGACATAATATTTAACCAGATGGGCTGAAGAAGAAACAATAAAATATTACAACACAGAAACTACAACAGACTTCCTATTTGAACAAGTAATTACAAGATTTGAATGCCCTAGAATTCTAATGAGTGATGAGGGAACTCATTTTAGAAATAATACCATCCAGGCAATGAATGAAGAATTTGAGATACACCATTAGAAGAGCATGCAATACCATCCTCAAGCTAATGGAATAAAGGAAGCATTTAATAAAATTTTGGAGAATTCCCTAACTAAAATTTGCAATGTGAACATGCATGATTGAGATCTGAAGATATCGACAGTATTATGGGCTTATAGAACTACATGCAATAAAATCATAGGGCAGACACCTTCCAGATTGGTGTAGTCCCTTTGGAATATTTGATACCTATTTTTTGCATTGCAACCATTACAGACATGACAGAAAGAGGCGCAACTCAAGAAAGTTTGTCTCAACTCATGGAAGTAGGAGAAGACATGATTATGGATGGTTTCCATAAGGAAGTACAAAATCCAAAGACAAATCTTGGCATGATAGACGCATTAAGAAGAAAAAAATTAAGGAATGAGATTTAGTTCTCCTCTATGAAAACAAATATTTACAACACCCAAGGAAATTTAGGATGCATTGGCTAGGGCCATATGAGATAAAATTTATCACAGATGGAGGTGATGTGCAATTGCAGGATCTAACAGGAAAAGAGATTAAAGTGTTGGTTAATGGAATTTGACTGCAAATATATAGGGAAAATTGACTAGTAACCCTTAGTAGTTGCAGCGTAGGTAAGGAAAGGAAAGAAAAAGGTGGGAAAATAAGAAAAATGCAAAAAGATGCAGTAGATGGATAAGTGTTACACATGCAATTAGATGATACAACACACCAAATATAAGTAATTGGTATGAAATAACTTGAATATACTGCACGCCAGATAAAGGTGACCAAATAAAAAAAACCAGTGCGTCGATACTAAAAACAACCAAAAGAAGGAAAAAGTGGTGATTAGGAAATTACAACACGACAGAGCATTTATGGCATGATTTATAAAAGAAGAAAACATTAAAGAAAATTATTCTTTGTGACTTTGTGTAAATGAGATCTAAGGAAGAAAACCTAGTGTGAGTAGGTGACTCCTAGGTATTTACTCACAATTCCAAGCAACTCTATCCAAATTTAGCAGAATGGCACCACCAAATTTTGGAGCTCCTAGTCATATTGCAAGAAAAATCTGAAGTGCCATGATATCACCACAAGACACATCAACTGATGGGGAAAACTCGAATCAACCAGAAGGAGTAGTGGACGTGGATGCAATTCTGTCTCTAGTCATTAAACCAATTAGTACCATCATTGTAGAAGAGTAGGATTGGCGACAAAGGAAATGGATGTTGACCCATGGGGAGAAAAAAAAACTAGCATAGAGAAAAACCCCATGTGACAAATTGGATTAGGCAAAACACAACCACAGGTCCAACTGAATGAAGAAGATGATGAAAAAACATAGTTTGATGAAGTACAACATCCTGTAGAAGAGCTAGTGCAACAATCAAAGGAACAAGTGCAGGTGGAAGATATTAGAAATTAGAAAAATTTAGACACTAAAGAATATGGGGAAGACAACCATGTGGAAACGGAAGGGCCATCAGTACGAAAGAAGAAAACTAGGTCAAAACCTGTTGCGCCAAGAACACCAAGCAACCAGATACCTGAAGGTGTCAAAGTAGTTGGTGACATGTTAGGGTCTGTTAACAAACTGAAGTATGTTGATCATGATGTGGAAGTGTTACCCATGATTTTGGTCATCATGATGGTGTATTAATGATGGTGTACTCAGGCTCTTCATAAGAACTTTCTCCTGAGAAAAGTTACTTTCATCCCTTCCTAGAAAACTCATTTTTGAAGAGGGTTCGCAGGCTGCTAATGTATTAGGGTATGAGAATGACCCATTCTCGCAGGCTTGCTTAAGACAGAGTGAAAACTTCTCACACTGTGTTGAATAACCAAGGTGCGAACTCATCCTAAAGCATGGAAAAATATGAATTCTCAATGTTTTTAGAAGGGAATCTTCTAGAAGAATGGGTTGGCATTCGAATGGTTATCCTTGTACTGGATTCCCTTATATTTTTGGATCATTCTTATCCAAGTAACTATCTCATTCTCTCCTATATATTGAGGGAATTCTCATGGAAAAGGTTAAGCAATATTCATTGGAGAATTGGTGGAAGAATTGTGTGAAGGACTTAACTTGAACAACAGCTTGGAGACTCTAGCAAGTCTATCAAGAGGATTTGATCTTCTTCATGCAAGGATTGAGCAAGTGTGTGTGTTGGAGCCAAGAGCCATCGAAAGGAAGCTTGCGACATCAAGGCTATCAGGTTGTAATCTTTACTTTCAATTAATATGATACAGTGGCATGTCCCTTTCCCATAAAGCTATTTCCACTTTATTGTGTAATTCCTTTATCATACACATAAGTTGGCAGTTGAATATATTGTGCTATCTTCACTTTGGTTGGTTTATGTTGTCTTGGTCTTGACCTCACGAGAGCACTGGAGCGAAGTGGGAGAAACAAAGACCCTAGGAAGCGATAATAAGGTATGTTATTCGTTCCTTCCTCCTAGTTAATTCAATGGTCAAAAATTAGGGAAAGAGTCATGTCCTCTCTTGTTTTGTTCTAGATCCAAGTGGATCTAGGGAGATCTGTTAGTGTCTGCACCTATTGATTAGTCCGATAACAAAATTGGCGACTCCACTGGGGATTATAACCCATTTTCTTTGTGGTTTTTGGTATTTTCCTTGGCCATTTGTTCTTGTCTTGATTTTCTCCATTCATATCAATCTCTGAGTCTTCAGGATACCCTGATAGACCCTCTGGGTTTAGAGGCCTCCTCAAATTTTGTGTCTTTTTCCAAAAATTTGACAAGTTACAGATATTCTCGCACTGCACTTCACAGTAGCCTACGAGAATCTATAGGGTTCACACCCTGCTTTAGGTCCAGTGCGAGGTTCTCGCACTCTACTCAAGAGTCACCTGCGAGAATCACTAATTCTCGCACTGTGTAATATTGCCAGCCTGCGAACTCATTTTTTCAAAATTTTGGATTTGAGTTTTTGCATCTTGAATTGCCCAGATCAGTTTAGATGCTTAAAAAGAGTCTCTTGGACCATTGATTGATGTTCTTCATGTCTTCGTGCACGAATAGTCTTAGGATTTCAAAGGCTCTTCATGTCACTTGTTCTTGACTTTCATTTCTTGACTTTTCTTGGCAAAGCTATACTCTATGATTTTGGAATCTGAGTGTGCTTAAGGACCGGTGATCGGTTGAAAGTTGATTTTCTTGGTCTTTATCATTTGCTTATTTTTTGAAAGATCCCTTTTCTTATGCAATTGAAAAGACTAGATTGGTTTGCTTGTTATTTTTGTTTTCATTGAAAGAGTGGATTGGGTTTTATCATTGCTTGTTCATTGGTTTTTGATTTTCTATACTCTCCCTATCATGGTGTGGGTCCTTTTTGAAAAGTGAACAAAGTTTTTCTTTCAAAAAATCTTTTTCTTCTTCGAAAACATTGAAAATCATTGAAATTATTGAAAAAGAAGCAATAGAGAATTGTTATTGATGCGTGATTTGTTACATTTGCATTTTAAAGGAAATTTTGCATTGTAGTTCAAGGTTGATCTAGAAAACTTTCTCTTTCCCTCCCATACATAGGATTCATTGAACGAAAAGTGATATCTTTCATTCTCATCCATGCATTGTTGGGTCAGAGTCTTATACAACATCAGTTTCATCTCTGTTTCCTTTGAGTAAACAACAACTTTTAATAACACTGCGCAATCATAAAATTTAACTAGTAACTCTTTTCTAGGGCTCTATTACACCAACATTTCGCTAGGCTAGCACTTTGGAGTAGGAAGAGAGATACACTCTCCAAAAGAACAAAACACACAATAACATCTTGTGTTAGGGAGTGTTAAATTACATTTGCAACATCTTGTCCTGGGAAGCCCTTCTCACACAAGGGTCAAACACGAGGTCGCATTGATATTGACAGAGTTACTCACCTTGCTTTGTTGATATCAGTGTAGAGATTGCATGTATTACAGGGATCACTCGGAGGTATACCCACAATGATGAGTGGAATCCTTTTGGGTTGATTTCAGGCTTGATACCCTGCCCTTGCGTGTGGATCGGACTGTCGATTGTCCCCCCAGGCTTTATTGTTGTTGTTGGTGACCTTAGTGACCTATCTTTCTAGGTTCTTACACGAGGTGACTATGAAGGGGAAAGTCTTCACGGTACCTGGAATTGACATTGACCAAACTCACTCGGGCTCCTTGGAGGGTATACCCACGATTATGTGTGGGAGCTTGCACCAGGGTGTAAGTCCGTTAAGCAGGTCGTTAGCGTAACTTTTACACTCTAGCCCAGCCCCTTCTAGTCTCGTTGTTGCGACATTGGATTTCATCACCAATTTAATGTCCCCCACCTCTTACAGAGGTGATGAGGAGACTCAGTGGCCTGGGCACCCCCACTAGGTCATAGTCTCACGCTGAGGGGGGGAAAAGTCAAGAAGTTAAAAGTTATATTTTTAAGTTGACTTAAGAAAGGAAAAGGATAAAGGAGTAAAATATAACTCAACAGAAAAATAGAAGATTAACCCTGG
>JASDQU010102807.1:205100-244420 GCA_032191745.1 Picea mariana
TCATGAGCATATCATGAGCATATAAACATAAGAAAAATCGCATCAACAATATCACATCAAGTACACAGTACACCAGAATTTACGTGGAAACCCAAACGGGAGAAATCCACATAATGCTTTCTTATATATCAAAGAATACATTCATTGGAAGCACCAACTTCCCAATTCTTCAACTGCAAATGCAAGGAGGCTATGAACCCCTATTTACAGGATCCAACATGAAGGAAGCTACAACTCCCTTAATTCTATGGCTCTAACCAGAAGGAGGCTACAACTCCCTGATTCTTAGGCTCTAACGTGAAGGAAGATCCAACTCCCTGATTCTCTGGCTCCAACCAGAAGGAGGCTACAACCACCTAATTTTAAGGATCCAACCTGAAGGAAGCTCTAACTCCTTGATTTCTCCGGTACCAACCGAAAGGAGGCTACAACCCCCTTTCCTTGCCCCATCCCGCCACCCTGAAATATAAGTGTAGAATAAATTGTCACTACCACAATCACTACCACTGTCACTGCCATTGTCACTGCCATTGTCACATCAACCTGTAACCTATCAACTTGTCACTGTCACTGTATCCAACCTGTCACTGTCACCGATACTCAACCAAATCCTCTCAAATGGATCATATACCAAGGACACCTCTCAACTATATGTCCAACATCACCAACACATGCCTCTACCAAGAATGTACTAATATCACCAACATACCATCACAAGATATGTGTCTCAACCATGTACCAAATAATGTACCAAACCATCAAATTGTACCATACAAACATCAACTGTGTACCACTACAAGTGCATCAACCATGCGCCAACACCTATACCAAACCGTGTGTCAACCATTCACACAAAATTGTACCAAACCGTGCACCATAACCTATATCATATGCATCAACCATAAACTATGTACATAAAAACCATACCAAGTACCAATCTTGTACCATAACATGTATCAACCATGTACATCAACACCTGTACCATACCACGTACCAACTATTTATCTCAACCATATACCATATCACTCAATCATGCCATACACCATATACCATAATATATCATCAATGAAGTGCCTAAAAAAACTACCAAATAACTAACATCATATACCAAGTATATGCCTCAACCATGCACCTAATATGTGCCTCAAGCATGTGCCAATGTCTCAACAATATACCAAAGACTTGCCTCAAACATGCACCATAACATCAACAACATGTAACCCTAAAAAATGTGTATAAACATACATGTAACTCTGTGACAGACCTGGTGTATTTGATCACATACCTACACACCTTTCTCAACTTCAACAACAAGAGAATAACATCTTCATCAAACTTTAGCTTAGTCTCATGAGACTATTTTTTGGATTAGTTACAAACCCTCACTTTGAACAAGAATAAATCCATACATGTAATGAATAAATGTCTGAAACTTGTAACGAATATTCTTAAATATTTTCTCTACAATTCCTCCAAGTTTCACTGCTTGGAACATCCCAGAAAAGGAGTTATAGAAAAAATGGCAGACCTTGCTGAATTCTGGCTTATTCTAGAGAGAAAACTTGTAGAGCATGCCATGCATGGAATATTTGATATATGTATTTGAAAATAATGTACAACATACTGAAAACCTGTACTCTATCCAATTCATTTTGTCTCACTGAATTTGGATCCTCTATGAAGATGTTATGACTGTTTTATCTGGATCACCTATTTGAGACTAGTTTCAGGATTAGCCAAAAGCCCTATTTTCCACAGAGTATATCTACAAAACTATGAAGGCCCAGAATATGACATTATTACCATAGGTACCTGGACATGTCTTTTCAACCTCCTACAATTTTCTCTATCTGAATCATTCTTGAAACAAAGTTATAGAAAAAATGGTAAGATGACCTTTAAATAACATACCTTAGAACACATCATCACAAGACTTCATCCTCCCTTGGAATTTATCCCTTCTTTACTTCATCGTCCCTCTGAAATTTGCCTCAGATATCCTTGGTTACCTCATATAAGAATCACTTGCTCACATAGAATATATTCAATAGAATGTGTGTGTGAATGTACTTATGAGTGACTTCTCGAGGTGTATATATACTTTTTCTAAGTAACCTCTTTCCTTAACTTTAGGGCTTCTTGAACTTTCTTTTTACAACCACTTTACTCTTTCATTAATGACTTGCAACCAATTAGGGGCTTCTTAACCCATATTTGTGGCTTCCAACTTCATGACCTCATAACTCCTAACTGTGAGGAACTACGTGATGTTCCACCTATCACCTTAAATGGCATGACGATTATTATCCATCTATGAAGGTAATACCTGGATTTACGCTATCGTTCATGTCCTTATTCATTGATCAACTTTGAGTTCCATAACCACACCTCTATGGCAACATGTAGACTTCATCAAATGCACCCAACACATCTGCTGACATCAACCATTCCATCAATGAAAAATAACTCACCAACAATATCAAGCTCATATCTTGGGATTCCAGACTTCTCCAAGGGTTGACATCAATATCTAAGGGTTGACATTAGTGACAACCAACTGTCTACCAAAGACATTTTTTACCTGGATAAACCATTTATGTTAAATAAACAAACCATTTTTTACCTAGTGTGTTTTGACCAAAACCTAAGGTGTAATATGTACATCATTTTTTTTCGTTTTAATTTAACTTTTCATTTTTTTTATATTTATTTTATTTTTTCATTTTAATTTTAATTTCATTTTTCCCCTTCCCCCTTAAACCCTAAGTTGTACATACCCATTCTATTTTTCCTTTTTGATTTAGTATTAACTAAAATTTTATTTTTACCCCCACTCACCAAAACCTCATGCAATATCCCATAACACCTTCCTAAGGTCTCTCCCCATCAGTGCTGATATGTGCTTTATAAAAATCCCCATAAAAAATTTGACGTTTAGGACACCTCCCTATTTTTGGGGAATCCTTCCTATTTTCTGAGAATCCTCTCCCCTTGTCCCGGACACATTTGAAACTATATGAATATTTTTCCTCAAAATTAAGACATAAGGGAATTAAATATTATCCTTATTACATTATCATGTAATATGTCACCAAAGCATGTAATCGGGATGGAGCTCATACTATAGTTTTATTATTTAAATCCCAAGCCCAAACACATTGAAATAATCTTAATATTATTTTAAAATATTTTTGCATTGGGAGAGCTCATTGGGAGTGTGTTGGAACCCTAACTCATAGGAAGATCTCAATGAGTGTGAATGTGAAGATCTTCATCGAGAGTGTGAGGTGGGGTGTGAATTATATGTCATCAGAGAACTCATGAGACCTACCACATTCCCCTACCAAAAACCATGATGATGAAGCCATTTTAATATATTTTATGTTGAAAGTTATTTAATAACATTTATGTAGAAAAGCATGCACTCATGGAGGAGGGGAGTATTATGTTAATATTTATATCCCTATGTCATCGAGATTTACTATTGGAAAGTTCCATTTATCAAGACTTACCATCCCAACGACCATCCATTCCTACGCACATTATTTTAATAAATATTTTGGGCGGATGAACTGGAAATTATTATTATTTTAATATTTTAATTCACCACTGGAGTGTGAGCTCGAGTTACCATTGCCATCGGAGAATTTACCATGATTCACTTCATTTCAAACCATGAGACCTATGACCCATCAACCATGCATTATTTAATATTCTTTTGGGAGGGTTATAATAACACATTTATGGGAAAAAAGTGAAGTGGTAATACTTTGATATTATTTGAAAATCCTTCAAATCCCATGTCATCAGGAGTGTGAGAATCATCGAAGAAGTTACCATCAGTGAATTTAGATTTACTTTCACCTACCAACTCTTCCACCAACTCTTCTAATGGCAATCATGTTATATACCCTTGAGATTTATTTTAATATTTAATGTGCACGCATCCAAAGAACAATTATTATAATATTTATTATTCATAAATGTACACTCATTGAATTTAGTATTATTTTAGAATGGGATAACATGCAAAGTGCGTTGTCATAAGGAGTGGGGAGTGTGCCTAGCTCATCGGAGTGAGCATACACCAACCTTTCTAACGACAATAACCAGGGCTTGGGAAATTTCATATCCCACAATGAAGACTATGGGGAACTCATATGGGGGGGGGGATATTATATGTGAGGACTTTGGGATTTCATATCCCACAATGAAGACCTTGGATTATATTCCATTTTGGTGGGGGAGGGGGTTTATTTATTATTTTATTAATTTTTATCTTTTATTTATTTTTTTATTGATTACTAGTTTCACGGAGGTAGGGGGTGATTATTATTATTTTAGTAATTTTATTATTTATTATTTATTATTTATTATTTCCTAGATTTACAAGAATTGGGGGGAATATTTTAATAGTTTTAATTTTAGTAATTTTTACTTTCACGTTAGTGGGGGTAATTAGATTATTTTAATTTTAATTTTCATGTAGATTAGGGTTAATTTGTTTATTACTAGTAATTAGCATAGGTTAATGTTATTAATTTTATTATTTTCCAAATTTTAAGAGAAAATTAGCCAAAAGGATATTACAAGCCACATGTCCTATGCCTTCCTTGGGTTCTTAGTTCAAATTAGCTAAAGAGGATAAAACTATTTAAACTAGTAAAGTGTTGGATTCTTTTATGCATGTGGGATTTTTATTTACAGGTTAAGGATAAACGACCCAGATTCACCCATAGGCATGATCGACGACTGTTGAGTGACATTTTTCAAACAGGCATAACTTGGATTGTAGGTGTCAGAATTGAGCCCATGATACCTCGTTGGAAATATATAGAACAAAGGAATGAAATGGAATATGCCTTAAGGACACAAAAGAGATTTTTATTTATAGGTAAAGGATCAACGACCCAGATTCACCCATAGGCATGATCGATGACTGTTGAGCGACATTTTTCAAATGAGCCTAACTTGGGCTACAGGTGTCAAAATTGATCCCATGATACCTCATTGGAAATATATCAAATAAATGAATGCAATGGAAGACGTATTAAGGACACAAAAGTGACAAAAACATCATACGTTGTAGAGAAGAACAATCCATGGATTTGGGAGAAGAAATGAATATAAAGACTTTAAACAACCATATCTAGGGCTAAGGGAAATGAAATTATGCCCGAGATAGCTCACCAGAAAGCTGAAAGAGAGAAAAAAAATTATGGAATGGAAAATGTTTGAAGATAGAGAGGATAAATTCTTTAAAAACAAATAACACATAAGAGGACCAAATTTAATTGAAGAATGGGTTGGGCTATGTTCAAACAGTTGCAACTCAAGCTAGAGGGGTCAAAATCAAACCAGCAAGAGCACAATGGAGAGTTGATATAGATGAGAAGAAGGAAAGATGATTTTAGTGAGTATACTAAATCAAGAAGCACCCAAAACGTCATGAGGATTAGAATAAGACGCCAACAGGAAGAATCAATAACATTTTTAGTTGAATATCATTTGTAAATTGCCCGAGTGTGAGAATGACCACTCAGTAGTCTCTTCAACTTCCATTTGTAACTCTTAGATATTCGTTTTAGAAAATGTAAAATAAATTGGGGAAAAAATAAATGAACAACCATGAGAGTTGAAGAGACTCTCTTTTTTTTATATATAAAAGAGAGCTCGTTGAATGTAAAGGGGGGACTTTCGATTTTTGTAAATAAAAGACAGTATTGTTACTACTGAATGAATAAAGAGAAAGATGCATTATGGAAATATATGATTTTGATGGATGTACATGAGACTATTCTTTGTTCATTTGTCTTCTTCCTGAGTAGCATAGAATTATGTTGTATGAACTATTTCTTCAGTCTATTCTATATGCTCATGCTGTCATATGTTTCCTTATGAGTACATAAATAATGATATGAATGTCTTGTACAACTATTTCTTTATGTATTTGTAACATTGTTGTTATCACTTATCAATAACATACATGGATCATTTCTGGTTATGATGATATTATCTTTCACTGTACTCATTCTTTTAGTTTTTCTCTCGGGATATGTTAGAAGTAGTTAGGTTAGATTGGTTTGCTTTCAGTTAGATTAGACATAAGATTAATTAGAAATATTTAGGGGCAGTTCATTATCTTTCCCATTTTTCTTCTTTTAATTTTGAGCAACAACAAGGCCCACATAATTGTTGAAAACACTACACCAAATGGGAGTAGGTCTAATTGGGACCTGCCATCGTGAATTCTCCCTTACTTGTCGATGTAGCCAAAGCCTGAGATTCATTCACAAGATCAAATAAACCATGAAAACACAGGAGAATGGAAAAATAAATTTCTTTTGTTCCTTCTCCATCCTAACTATTACAATCAAAGTTCAACCCCTTATGACTATTATCTGGGATTTTTCGAAAACAATGAATTTTAGAAAAACAACTATTTTTTAGAAAAACAACTAAATTTAGAAAATTCTCACATGACTCTAAAATTGACCACTAACTAAGAGCTAACTAGCATGACACTATTTTTCAACTCGCTTTTCTGATTGAGCTCATAAAATAAGAGATAATTGATAATTGAAAAAATAAAAATTCCTGTAAAAACACTAAAACCCCAATTTGAGGTCTTATATGAAGGAATTTGGCCCCAAAAAAGTGTCGAAACGATGTTCAATCAGATAGATTCAATCGTCACGATAGTGAAATGTTTGAGACACAACTCCCCATAAATGTCAACCCAAATGGATAACCGAGTCAAAATTTATGACCCTCGAAAAATCCCCAAAAAATCCCTGCATCATCTTCTTGACAAGCCATTCAGACCTGTCAACAGAAATGGCGTTAGAAGGAGGAACAAATGAAAAGTTGAGCCTATGGATTCATTTTGATTAACCTGTTTTTATTTACTAATGGTTCCATGCTATATCCTTTTATGGATATGTTTTTCTAGTATTGTACCTCCCAAACCTCCTAGAAATATTTTACATTTCTTATCGCAACTTAAATTTGATGGTGAGGGTGAGATGACTACATCTAAACATGCTTTTAAATTCTATAAATTTTGTTCTTCTCACATTATTACTAATGGAATTTTCATTTGCAAGATGTTTACTCTCACTTTTGTAGGCTAGGTCAAGAGTTGGTGCGATACCTTTCCGACTACCTCTATTCACACATCCGAGCAATTTATGGTTCAATTTTGGCACGCTTTTGAGAATTATGATTATGATGATTTATGTGTAGATATATTAGAGATTAGGAAGAACAAACATGAATTTATTGAAGGTTTTTTTATTATACTTACTCATCTTTTCTATATATTTCCTTTGGATAATAGGCCCTCTACCAGTGATTTGATTTCCTTCTTAGTTTCTCTTACTAATGAAACATATGAGCTAGTGGATGACAAATATAAATCATGTATTAATGTTTCTTTACATGTGTATTTGGATGTACATGTAGATATTGAAAATTCTAATGACTTAGTTGGACTTCATATGTATGGATATTTCTTTACTATGGAGGATATACTTCATAGAGATAATTCCTTTTCGTAAGAAAAATGTGTATCCTCCCACCACTCCATTCCCCCTTTTCTTCCTTGTGATGAAAAAGAGACCTCTTGTGTTGTAAATTCAGTTTCATATTTTTATGTAGTTGACCAAGAGGGTGGTTTTCCTATTGATAGTGGGACACTTTAGGTCACACTGATGGTTATGTCAAGTTCTCATTATCCTATCTCATCTTTTCCATCACAAGGAATGGAAGAGGAATCTATGGGAAAATACACAAATGCTAATTATTTTGTTAATGAAGAAAATGTGAACACACTTAACATGATAACTTCATCATCAATGGATAAAATGGAATTAGTTTCTTTTGATTTGAATTGTTTTGTTGTTATAAATCCTCCTAGTTTAAACAAGCTAGAGAAAGAATGCTTTCCTACTATTGATGGATCATTCATTGAACCTTCTTGTTCTAAAAAATCTTGTGATTTTATCCTCTCTTATAACCATGCGCATGTGTTGAAAGATATTTAAAATTCTCATATTTTGTAGGAGAAAGACAATAATGATGATCTCTTCACTTCAAGAGAAGAAATAAACATATAGGACATACCTGTTTTATCACAACAATCCACTTTTTGTTGGAAAGAGAAAAACCATGTTGAGGAAGAACGTGTTGAATGTGAGACCATTCTAGGTGTAGAGCCCACCAATTCAAAATCACTCACCATTGTTCTTAAGGAGAATGAACTATCATTCAAAGAGTCACTTAATGAAAATGTTTCTCGCTCAAGAGAATATTTTAATTCTCTTAATTCTTCCACTTATTATTATTTCTATTCTGATCTCTTCAATGATTTGACTTTGCAGGAAGCCACCCATTGTCCTATTAAAATAAACTCAATGGGTCCAACCTATTTTGAAGTACTTGATGGTGGAAATGTGGGTATGGAATATAGAGAGGAAAAGGCCTCTTCCCATGAACTTAGTACAACTATCCCTTATCATCCTCTTTCATATGATGAAGGAAATGTTGTAGTAAATGTATATTAGACCATGTCTTCTTATGTTTTATATCCAGTTTGAATTAGTAGAGAGTCTTCTTGTTCAAGTAGCCCTTTATATAATATTGTTGATACTAGTGGCTTCCACCATTGTCTTGAATATTTGTCTTATACCATGGTGGGTACTAGCCCATATATATCATTCGATTCAACTAGCCTATCCAAGTAGATGTTTTCTTGAAGTTTGAGCCTGAAGAGGCTTGTAAAGACAATGGGGCACTTCAGTCTACACCAATGGTTATGTTAGGCCCTCGTTCTCTTGGTTTGTGTTTTGGCGTTAACAAATTTATTAGCATGGACATTCTCTCACTAAGCAAACTTTACACAAATTTTATGCATGATTCTCATTTGATATACTTATTTCCCCTGAATCCCCTCCATCAATTATATGATAGTAATGCAAGGTTTCATGATAGAATTGAAGCATGGATGGAGAGATTTTACTTGGATATCTTACCCATGAATTATCACTATGAAATATTTAATATGGTAAATAAAGTTTTTGATGTTTTAATTTTTCCTATTTTCAGTCTACTTTTATTGCAAGTTCTGTTACTAATATTTTGTCTTGAACATATGCATGCATTATTGGGATTACAAGGACGGCTACATTGGAATTATGAATTTGTGTAGTTCATTTTTCAACCATTTGTAGCATGGAATAGGAGGATAGAATATGCTACTATCTTTTTCCTTGCATAGTTTAGCTTTGCTTTCTAGTTTTTGATTTATTTTCTGTTTTCCTTTCTTTTTTATTATTGTTGGCTTAACAATACATGAATTATTAGAAAAGGTGGAAAGGAATAGGATGATTTCCCACTTTTATTTTCCCTTGAATGGATTTTGAATTTAATTTTGATTTGGAAAAAAATTACTTCATCTCATTCTCAAATGTTTCTATGTGTTGGGTAATTTTCAACTCATTGATTTTATGCAAGATCACCATATCAAATCATTTTCAAGCATTGGGTCATCTCACAAGAGGTATATTTCAAAAAAATACAATTACATTCCTCTTGTGGTGAGAATCAACACTCATAATGGTTCCATATTCATATCTACATGATTCTGGCTTGAATACTTTCCTTGATTGGATTTCTTTATAAATGTTGATCTTGTTGTACCATACACATTGAATTTAAATTTTGAGTGTTAATTTCTACCCAACCGAAATTTGAGCCACTCTAATTCCCTGAATTTTCTTTGGACGACTATTTTTTATTTTGATTTATCTAAATGATTCCTTTCCGATAGACTATTTTCTTTGGTTACTTTCAACCAATGAATTTTTCTACATAGATGTCTTTTAACATAGTGAGCTTGACTAATTTTTCTTTTGGGTTCTTTGATGTCCTCCCTTTTAATTGTAATTTATGAGCATTGGATGCAGATATCTTATGATTTTTTCAGTCAATTTTTCAGTGACGAGTTTATCTTTCATCTTCCATATTTCTTAATCCAAGTTTCCTCTTATACATATCATAGAGATTTTTTTTTTTCAGGCTGCCTAGAAACATGTTTTGACATTGTGGACAATATTCTTATATTAAATATTCCTGCTGATATATTTTTTAGAAAATTTCTTGAGAATCAATATTTTTGTTCCCCAATCCCCTAATTGACCAAAGACTCAATCTTAGCACTATTAGTTCAATGGAATTTCAGACCCAATATTTTCCTTTAGAATATCTTTTCATCCCTCAAGTTTACTAATTTTGGGTCCCTCATTATGGTTACATTCATGATTGATCTAAATTTTTTTCATGGCTTATTAAAATACTCTTATATGAAGTGTTGAAATCATTCAAGTACTTCGGAGTTGTAAATACCTTGATGAACAATCCCCATGTAAATTCTAAGATTCTAAATTTCAACATTTATTTGATCTTTTCCATGATAATAAGTTTCAAGATGTGAATTTATTAAGGGCTGTAACTCATAAATCTATTGGGTGCCACACTCTTCATCATTCCTTGAACCAAAACTTAGTGTTTCATAACTTGGGAAGATACGCATGTTTGGTTCATGACTGGAGTATATTTATTTGATCCCTCTTACCAATGAGTTTGTTGATTTTTTTTTCCGGATTATATGTCTTATTCTTTTGAATAGAAAACCTATCTAGCAGAGAGACAAGATACACATTCTTATTTTTTCACTTCATTTTCTTCATATTATATGTCATATGTAGGCTCAAGGAAGTGAAACTTATGGTTTCTCTACTTGGAACACTCTTGGGAGCTTGAGGATATCAGTTTCATGGACTTGCCCATCACGTCAATCTTATCACCTATTAGAAATATGATCTTAATCACTTTATTCAATTTCTCACTTTATTCAATTTCGATTTCTAATTATATATTTCTTTTGTGTTGGGGAAGTCAATCAATCTAGGATGTGACCTGATATCATTTGCACCTTTCTAGAGTATCTTAATTTCTCCCTTTTTGTAATGACTTCCTCTTACCCCTCACAAGGGTGAATATTATCATACAATGTTTCACATTATTATCATTAATGACCATAGGAAATACAAACCTTGGTGTGCAATATTGACGATTTGTTGAATTAGATTTTATCCATCTTTTAAGCATGACAAGGGTTTGGTAATGGGCATATATCTTTAGGATATGGATGAAATTGAATTCTTATGGTTCTATTTTTATTTCATTGATTCTGATTATAGGAACAAGAAGAAGTGTCTATGGGATCTAAATCTCACAACAATCAATGACACTAAACTCTGATGTTGAACAAAATATTGTGGGAAAGAACATAGTGCTTGTATCTCAGGAAGAATGTTGTGATATTTGGCTAAAAGGAGAGCATATGGATACTTGATGACAACATTGGCACTTACATAAGTTTTATGACAACCAATATAGTTCAAGTTTTGAAAATATTAGCATGCTTTGCTTAGGATTAGTTTAATTTTGATCTTTACTTTTATTTTTAGTTAAATTTTAGTTTCAATAAATCTATCATTTAGAGGAAGAGTTTTTCCCAAACTCTCATAGTTGATCATAACATTATTTTTTATGCTGGTTGGGAAATGGTTTGTGCAACCAACAACTTGGTATTTTTTTTTTCTCTTCAATGAAATCAACTTAGGGAAGTTCTAATCTAAACTTGGATGCCCAGATTCCTTTACAAACAATTTTTAATAAATCAAGATTGTCACCAATTCAACAGCTGATGACAAATATCTTTTTTCTAATTCATGTATTCCCATTTTGGTTTCTGATCTAGTTGATGTTTGGAGTCATTTTAATGACTATTTTGATGACCTCCATAACCGTGATTTTTCCTCTTTTCCTTATTAGATTGGATTATTTTAATCTTTGTGGTTAATTATTATATTTATAACAAAGAGAAATTGGTGCTTTGGTGAGAAATATGAAATGTGTTTTTTGTTAAAAAATAAATTATTTTCAAATATGCAAAGAAGCTTGAGGAATGTTTGGGTTTGGGGAATGTTTCATGTAATTGGTTTTTGAAAATTTGTTTTGAATAAATTTATCCATTAACCCATTTTGATAGATTCTCAGAAGATTTTTTTGTTGCACTAAATGAAAGGAAAATTGTATGTGAAAATTGGATTGGAGAATTGTGTTGCAAATCTTTTCCACTACATAATCAATTCTTGTAATCATGTTTTTTATTCATTTCATATAAGAAACTCTGGGAATATTTTCATTGGGCTTGATATTGAATGGTTAACGTTTCTTGATTGGCTATTTCCCTTGTCTTAATTTCCAAGATTTAACTAAAAAACACTTTCTCTATTTTTGTACCATGTTTATTACTTCCTATATATTTATCTTCTTATATTTCATCTTTTTTTAATTCTTTCTTGATGGCTGACATTCTAACTTTAGATTCCTTTTAGTTTAATTTTCTTTTTCATGAATTCGACTCAGTTTTAGTGCTTCCTTTCTACTTGTACAAATTGCTTCCATATTTTAACTTGAATGTAGGTATATTCCCTGAGTTTATTTGACTCTTTAGTCTTCCTTGAGGATTACTCTTTAAATTTTGATGAGGGGCTAGTCCAATTCTGGTCACATACTAAAATAAATTTTACAAGCCATAAGATGCATTGACTACTTTATCTAATATGAATTTGTTAGCTGTGGGTATGGAATGATAGTTGTGGTGGAACACATGTTCTTGCTAAGCGTACCATGGTAATCCATAAGTATAGGAAAGTTTCTATCTACCTTTTTCTTTGAGCTTGTTGATGTTTGAATCTGTTAAGACCGAAACGATAACCTCACGAGGATCTAAATCCTCCTACTTTTTTACAGAAGTCGTACTCCTCTTTTTCTTATGATCTTTGTTGAAATTTCAAATAAAGAATAATATAGAACTATGTCAAATAACATGAGTCCAAGTATTCAATGCTCAAGAAAATTCAAATTTTGAAAAATAAATATATGTATATAAAGAAAGTGGCTCCTGAGAAGTGGACCGAGAACTTCAACCATCGCACATGACAGAAAATAAAAATGAAGTTATCCTCACATTCATAATAGTTTAATAAAGATCAGATCACATTCAAAATAAAAATAAATGGTCTATCATACGAGAGAACTTTGAAAGAGTATTACTTGTAAATATCAAAAAACAATTTGGATTTATTGACTTCAAATATTTTATATTTAAAACTCAAAATTATAAAATATAGTCAAAATAAATCCTGAATTAATTCTCTGGGATTTCTCAAAATAGTAATGTCTATTACAATGTTTGAAATTAAATGTGTTTTTCCATAAAGGACTGGGATTGGGGATCTCGTAGACCATAAATAAATATTTACAAGAAAGTTTTGAAGAAAGAAGGGGTGGAGTTGGACACAAGCAACATGATCTGGAAAGAAGACAATAAGAAGTTATCATATTTAGGTTATTCTTTTATAATGAAAGAATAAGTATAACTAGATGAAAATCTAACAAAGAGGGAAAATGTGACTCAGTATAGACTTACTATGATGGAATCTCTCTCCCTTTACTTGCTTGTTGTTGTGCATTTTATACTTTTGTTCATTGTAGTTATGTGGACGATTGTAAGTACTTCCATTGTTATTTCAAAAATCTTGGAAATAGACTTTTTAAACCACTCTTCAATATAATCCCTTAACGAAGAAATGATTATTTCTTGTTTCACCTTGATATTAAACAATTCATCCTCGATTTCTCTATAGTTAATAGATAAATTTTGCAACATATTCTTAATATCTTCATTTTTATCAGTATATTCAACAAGCCAACTGTTAATGTCATCATATGTGAATTCAACTATGTTATCGAATTTCTCAGCTGATGCTTTCTTTAGGCCTTCGATTTGTTCTTCAAATTGTTGTCAGGTCATGAGCACTGAACTTGATATTAGCTTTAGGTTCGAAACTCTGATGGTGCTATCGACAATATCTAGGCCAATAATATTTGAATACACTTCTGTCCTTTTTCATGATACATCATTTAATTGAGTCAATAATCCCCTTAATGTATTACCTCTTTCAATCCAACATGATTTTAATTGCTTCACATAGATCCAGGAGGGAAAATATTCATGTTTTCTTCTTTGGCCCATCATCTCTGAGACATTTGCTACAAACATTGCAACTCAATATATGTAAAATCCTTCATCATTTTTAAGTTTGTATCTAAATATTCTTTAGTATTATGGATTATGAGGCCAAGCGAGGAAAAGCTTTTTTCCAAGTCCCATAATTATAAAATTAATGACATTCTTTTCTTTATATTTTCCTCGACAAAATGTTGAGTGGCCACAATCAAACTTGAAATTCCTTTAACCCTTGAATTTAGATCTGGAATTCCTTGAATAATTCTATCAGGCTGAATCATGGCAATCGAGATAGATGAAATAGGTGGAGGCATGAGGGTTTCTTCCAATTCCTTGATTCTTTCCTCTAGCCGAACATTTTCTCCTTCCATATTAGTTATTAAGAAGTCCAATGCGTCTCCTGTGACCTTGTGAATTGAAGATAATTTTGAGGGTAACATGTTTTGGGTGTCAATCATAGACTGTGATTTTTCCCTCTTACTATTTGAGGTCTTTTCGAAAACCATTTTATTTGAATCTTTGTCGAATGAAACATTCTATATAGAAAATATTTCTTCATCAGAGAAGACTTCATCTTGAACAACTAATGCAACAAGTCGTACATTTTCTTGGGCATGCTATTCATCATATGTAAACCATATATTTTCAATTTCCACATCCAAGTCCATATTATCAAGCAAAATTTCTTCTTTGGGTGCATTTTGTTTTTCTTCGTCTTGTTGAGAATTCACCCTTCTCCTTTTGACTTGTAATTTATGAGGGTTTTATAGACTTCCTTGAGGAGGATTCCTTTTTTAATCATCACCAAAATTGTCACTTGGGGTTTTTCTTGGTTGGGCCATTACAGACTGAGGATTCACCTTAGGTAAAAGACTTCCATGAGAAACATCCAGTGACTGAGAATTTATTTCATTTGAGTTTTTCCCTCTTTTCTTGTGACCTTCGGTAGTAATCATGATGGTTTCCATCTCACCAGAATATTTATTAACACTCTACATAAGGGGTTCATGATTGCCATCCTCTTCTTCTCCAAATATGAGTGTATTAATCATTGTGGGGTTGATACCAAATGTACCATAAGATTATAAAAAAGGTTTTTGGGGTCAAACCCTTTGATCTCTTCTGCAAACATCAAATTAAATTGGTTAAAGTAAGATGCATACTCATCAATTTTGGGCTCTTAAGATAATTTCACCCACTTTCCAAGGAAGGGGACTGAACAGTTTTTTTTGTTTCTCATAGAAAGCATGGAACCAAAAATTATATTTCCTCACCACTTCTATGATAAATAATTTGTCACACATGTAATAAGGGAGGTATATAGGCTTTTCATGAAAAAAAATAATCCTAATGATGTTGTAGTTATCCATTTTTTCCAGAATGCCCTTTTTATCCAAAAAGTTTGATGCTTCCAACGAAATCCTGGAAGCATCTTCTCCAAAGAGTAATTTCTTAAATTCAAAGAAGAAATCATTATAAACTTCATAAAAGAAATGGACAAATTTATTCATCTAGAGAGCTTGATAACATATAGTCACAGGGTCAATCTTTGGATTTACCCTTTTTCCAATATTCAGACCTTTAAAAACATGACAATGCATGGTAAAAAATACTAGATATGATGCCATATAAAAGTTTTTCTCATTTTTGAAATTCATCAACTGTGAAGAAATTTCATTCGATATGATCTTTTCCCATTCAAAAACATCTCATGAACTGTAAAATATAATATATACATGGCCAGTCAGGGAATAGTTGTTGTAGAATCCTGACCCGTAATTCTAGTAAACAACCAAGTGATTTCTTGATAGGGGTCATTTAACGAACTAACCTAGATTCTATATAGGTCTTCCAACATCACAACAAGGTCTTGTAGATATTCCTGCAAGAGCTCAATTCCATTATTTTTCCCTCTAAGAAAATTTATGGAATCTTCTTCTTTGTATGTTAGGTTCAACTCTGGTAGCTTTAACATTTTCTTGAAGACTAAAGGTGCCAATGAAAATGAAGATTCGCTTTGTAGAGGGATGATTCTTCTATTTTGAATGAATTTGTTAATGCACCAGGTGACAATATCTTTACATTCAAAAACCTCAAGGACACCACCAACGAGAGTTATTCATGATGTCCAAACTTTTTTACTATTTATGTTTGGAAGCATTGAATAATACCAATATTCCCTTGACTAGTGATAATCAGGATCCTCTTTGGTGAGTAGATTTAAGGTATCCCCGAATAAATGTTGTCTTCTTTAGAACATCTTCAACGGGTTGAAAAACTTCTCTGTAACTTCAATCAAAACAGTAAAATAATATTTTACGTTAATTATTTTATTGATAACAATATCATGAAATAAATGAGTTTTTCCTCGATAGAAACATCATTAATAATGAACTTTTCATAATTTAATTTAGCAGTTGAGTTTGTAGAATTAGCATTTAATTTGACTAGAGAAATGTGAATAGGCAGGAGACGTCAAAACGGGGTGGTGGAGTGAGAAATTTCAAATGAGAATGTGAGTCTGCGAGTCCACGAGTCTGCCTTGATAGAAAGAATGGCTAAGTATGGATTCTTTTCGGATGGAATTGTGAGGACGAGAGATGCAAATAAATGAAAGTATGAGTTCATGAGTCTGCGAAATGAAAAATAGACTAAGTGTTGGGAAGAGGTCAAGATATAAAAGTGATATGTTGTGAGTTCATGTGTCCGCTAACCCATGAATGAAAAATAAGATAAGAATGGAAAGGGTGTAAGTCATGGGGGTAAGATATGAAAATTAAAATCAATGAAAGGGAAACATACTTAGGGAAAACAGGGAAAATACAAGTGCAACATAATAAAAAGGAGGAAGAAGTTACAAGGTTCAATAGAGTTCCATCCACTTCATATTAATAAAATGGACAATACTATGATGAATTTGGGGAGACTTGTGGGTTAAAATAAAATGCATAACATCTACTCAGTGAATCAAAGAAACTCTTGTATCACCTCGCTTTCTTCACAAACTATGTGCATTTGCATATCTATATATAAAATATAAAAGGGTGAGCATATTCTGAAATAAAAAGGAAGTTGAAAGCACTATTAATAGTGTGGGAATTATAAGTAATATTGTTGGGGTTATGGATGCATCTTGGTAGCGAGGCTATGCTTGTGTGGTATCGAGGGAACTTCATCAGGGCTATGGATGCTCGCTAGAAGCGGAGAAATGCTGAGAAAAGAGAGACAAAGAACACACTTATATAGATGTTTTCCTATTCTAAAAAGTGAAAACCCATGGTCAAACCAAAACCAATCTAAAGTGTGCAACGAGTAAAAGAATTTATCTCACTAATTGGCTCTTTGAAAAGGGTGTGTTAGATTACAATTACTAGAAATTTTGGATTATATCTTTTAGAAATTCGGCATCATTGTGGTATCCATAATTTTTGGAAAAATTGGTTGTAGCTTGTTGAGCTTATCTTTAAAATTTAGATCTTAAGTAAAGGCCCTCGACTTCTATTGACAGAGATAACTATTTCTTCTAGTGTGTCGACATTTGTTGATGCCACAACAACGCCCATTTACTTTATCTTTTAAAAGTGAAAGGAATGCCCCCCCCACTAAATTTTTCATCCCTAATGCCTAAGCCTCTACTCCTTGAGCCTAATTCTATTCTTTGTCTACCTTGAGGGAGCTGTAGGTTTGATTGATGATTGTCTTTGATGGAGGTTGATTATTCCTTTTTTTCTTGTGATTTCAAATGTCTGCATGATGCTTCTTGACATATGATGTTTCTTTGACATTTTTATGATGGACTTGATACATTATCTTCAAACCTTTTGTTGATTCCAAAGTGCTTGATGATTTTATGGGGCTGCAAGGTTTGGTGTTCTATTGCATATCTTGAATGAGTTGGTTGTTGATGACTTTTCTAAATGACTAATTTAAAGTATGCTTACTCTTTCTTACATGTTGGGCTTAATGTCTTCATTTTTATGTTGTCGCATGTTGATCCTAATCTTCTGTTTTGAACTCCAAGTTTGAATCAAAAAACAAAAACTCCTTCTTTTGAGTTGAGACTTGGCACATCCAGTATTAAGACACTTATCTATATCCACCCATGATGATTGTTGAAGAACCTAACAATTATCTATAAGTTTACTTAAAGTTAGGGAATATGAGGTTTATGGTGTAATGACAAGTCTCCTTTTGATTGCATGCCTAATCTCATTTTTCTATTTTGCAAGAGTAGGTTTGCAGGGATACTTCATTCATGTGACTGCTCCAGCCTTGAAATGCAAGTGGGGGAATCTCCTCATCCTTATCCACAACCTTGACCTTGATTCTTGATAGGATACTCCTTATTAGGAATATAATTATCCTTGATTCTAGTTTCCTTGAGGTTTGAAGCCCCTAAGGTTGTTACATCCACCTCTCCAATAGGCCTATTCCCGAGCCTCTTCAGATTGATCTATACTGGGTCCTTTTTCGATCTTACCTCTTTCCAAAACCCAGGCCAAAATACCATTCAACTTCTTGGTTGTAGGTCCTTGTCATGTTGTCACCCAATTCCCACTTTCTATCTATTTCAATTTGTATCATGCATTGTGTCCTATCATAAGCACCTTTTCCTTGAACTAGTTGCATTCCTTCTCTTCATGATCTTAGTAGGTCTACCCTCTGAAATGTGCATCTTGATTAGATGGACATGTGTTGTATTTTCAATGGGCGTCGATATTATTTTACCATTCATTGCTACTTCTGACATTGGTTTGTTGTGTTTAGTGTCATCTTTTCCCCTTCATCGTTCTCCCTTCGTCACAAGATGAATCATAGTGTTCTGCATCGCCATATGACTTAGCTACTCTCCTTGACACCTAGTTTCTCAAAACCTACATGATTTCCCTATTCCTAATTTTGTCTCCTAGGTACAGAACCCTGACTAGCGGAACCCTGATCGATGGAACCATGAGGGGCATGGAACCTTGACTTTTGTGTAATTTGGCCTAATTTCCTAATTTGTATTTGTATTTTTATATTCTTATATATATATATATATATATATATATATATATATATATATATATATATATATATATATATATATATATATATATATATATTTGTTTAATTTTATTAATTTTATTTATTTATTCCTATTTTACCCTTCGTTTTGGTAAAATCAGATGGCTTACTTTCTCATGGTTTTTCCCCATGGTTTTCCCCTAGAATTACTTTATGTATTTATTTTACATGGGGTAGATACATTTTTTATCTGGATAAACCATTTATGTTAAATAAATAGACCATTTGTTACCTAGTGTGTTTTGACCAAGACCTAAGGTGTAATATGTACATCATTTTTCTCATTTTAATTTAACTTTTCATGTTTTTCATTTTCATTTTAATTTCATTTTTCCCCTTTCCCCCTTAAACCTTAAGTTGTATGTACCCATTCTATTTTTCCTTTTTGATTTAGTTTTAAATTAACTTTTTTATTTTTACCATCACTCACCAAAAAATCATGTAATATCCCATAAGACCTTCCCCACAGATCTCCCCATTGGTTCTCATATGTGCTTTATAATAATTTTCATAAAAGAATCAACATTTAAGACACCTCCCTATTTTTGGGGGAATCCTTCCTTGTTTTCTAGGAATCCTCTCCCCTCCTCCTCGACACATTTGAAACTATATGAATATTTTCCCAAAAACTAAGCCATAAGGGAATTAAATATTAGCCTTATTACATTATGATTTAATATGTCATCAGAGCAGGTAATTGGGATGGAGCTCATACTTTAGTTTTATTATTTAATCCCAATCCCAAACACATTGAAATAACCGTAATATTATTTTATAATATTTTTCCATTGGGAGACCTCATTGGGAGTGTGTTTTCAGAACCCTATCTCATCGGAACAACTCAATGAGTGTGAGTGTAAATTGGGAGTATGAAATGGGGTGTGAACAATATGTCCTCATGAGAGAATTCATGAGACCTACCACACTCCCCTACAAACAACCTCAACGATGAATAAATTTTAATATATTTTATGTTGAAGGTTATTTAATAACATTTATGTAGAAGAGAATCCACTCATGGAGGTTAGTATTATATTAATATGTATATCCCTATGTCATCGGGATTTACCATTAGCAAGTTCCATTTACCAAGAATTACCATCCCGACAACCATCCATTCCAATGGGAATTATTTTAATAAATATTTTTCGGGGATAAACCATGGAAAACATTATTCTTTTAATAGTTTTAATATACCACTAGAGTGTGGGCTCGATTTATTGTCATCGTTGGAGAAGTTAATAGGATTCACTTCATTTCAGACCATGAGACCCGATGACCCATCAACCATGCATTATTTAATATTCTTTTGGGAGGGTTATTATAATACATTTATGGGAAAAAGTGAAGTTGTAATATTTTAATATTATTTTAATATCCTTCAAATCAAATGTTATTAGGAGTGTGAGTGTCATCGGAGAAGTTACCATCAATGAATTTAGATTTACCTTTTTTTTTTTCCACGTTGGAAACCCACTTCAGATACTTCCCCACATAGTGGCTGATATGGGAGTGATAAAGCTTCGTAGCCCCAAGGGACACAGGTTTCGAACTCGTGACCTCTCTCCAAATTGGAAGAGTGTGCGCATGTCTTAACCAATTGTGCTATCCCATGGGACCTTCCACGTTGGAATTCCGCGCTGGAAACCCACTCTAGATACTTCCCCACATAGTGGCTGATATGGGAGTGATAAAGCTTCGCAGCCCCAAGGGACACAGGTTTCGAACTCATGACCTCTCCCCAAATTGAAAGAGTGTACGCACGTCTTAACCAATTATGCTATCCCATGGAACCTAGAATTTAGATTTACCTTCACCTACCAACTCTTTCAATGAAGATCATGCTATATACCCTTGAGAATTATCTTAATATTTAATGTGCATGCATCGAAAGAAAAACTATTATAATATTTATTATTGAGAAACATGCGCTCATTGAATTAACTATTATTTTATCATGGGAGAGCATGCGAAGTGCATCGTCGAAAGGAGTGGGGAGTGATCCTAGCTCATCAGAGTGAGCATACACCAACCTCTCCGACGATGAAGACCTGGGCTTGGGCAATTTCATATCCCACGACGAATACTATGGGGAACTCATATGGGGAGGAATATTATATGTGAAGACTTTGGGATTTCATATCCCACGACGAAGACCTTGGATTATAGTCCATTTTGGTGGGGGAGGGGGTCTATTTATTATTTTTATTAACTTTTATTTATTATTTTTAATTTTTTTAATTTTTTATTTATTACTAGTTTCACGTAGGTAGGGTTGATTTTTTATTTTTTATTTTATTATTTTCTAGTTTTATGGGAATTGGGGTTAATATTTTATTGATTTTAATTTTAGTCATTTTTATTTGCACGTGAGTGGGGTAATTAGATTATTTTAATTTTAATTTTCATGTAGATTAGGGTTAATTTTATTAAAAAAAAATTACTTGTAATTAACGTAGGTTAATGTAATTAATTTTGTTCTTTCATTTTATTTCATTTTTATTCTTTTCCTCATTTTATGAGGAAAATTACCCAAAAGCATATTACAAGCCACACGTCCTATGCCCGCCTTGGGTTCTTATTTAAAATTAGCTAAAGGGGATAAAACCATTTAAAGATATAAACTACTTCTTATTTAAAGATATAAACTACTTCAAACCAACATTAATACCATTTTGATTAGTGGGCATTCAACATTGTTTGAGATAACAGTTAAAGAAAATAAAACATACACGTCACAAGAAGCTAGTGCAAGAAAAGTAATTTTCGATGCTCTATTATCAATCACAGGTTAAAACAATCGATTTATATTCATCAACTAGAATAAAAGAACTGTATTATAGAATTCTCAGATAACTTTGAATAACAGATACAACAACTCTTACTCAATACAACAATAAATATTAAATCCGAAAATAGAGATAATCCCCCCTCGATCTAATCACATTCACGCCTTGGATGATAGAAATGTCTTTGGTTCTAAACATAACTTCTTAATTAGAATAACTTGCACATAAATAATTCTCTTACTAAATTCTAGAAAAGTCTTTCTCTCCAAAACTATCGACCCCTTGTCCCAGGTCAATGCCCTTATTTATAACAAAAAATAACTAAACTAAAAATACCTACTAAAGTTGTGTTAAATTAAGAAAATTCCACGTGGAGGATTTATCTATATGTTCTCTTMTGCTCATCTAGTGGTTTCACTGAAGTGGATTATTCTTATCGTACTTTGACCACTTGATGAAGAGATATTCACATGTATTTGCATATGGAAATCTATGTTGATCCATCGGGGCGGAGAAGACCTCCTTTATCTCTATTTCTCGTTCCTTATACCTGATTATCTTGACACTTAAGCATTGTAGGACTACGAGATATTTGATCAGGTGTTCCATGAACTTCTTCACTTGACCTAGGGTCATGCTTGAAATATATGAAATCTCTGATTCCCATGCCAAGTCTTTCTCTGTATGTCATTTGACTATGTCATGCAAATTGGTGAAATCCTCGAGTGGACCGAACTCTGGTAGTTCAATGCTCTTCATCTCTTGATTGAATTTATCCCATCTTTTCTCACATTCTTTCATATCTTTCGTTGAGGTTCTTGGACCATATTTACCCGATATTCAACTCCCTTCATGATTTGGGATATGTTGCTATCCATCATCACTCGGATGCCATGCTTTTCTGTGTCTCGGCCTTTTTGTACTTCGCTGATGTAGTCGATCTGCTCCAAGGCCTAATGTGCCTTTCATACCATCTCTGCACATATTTACAGGTTTCCAACCTCATGAGGGTGTCTTCTTGAAAATCAGCTATTCAAGCGGTGAAGAGATTTATTTCACCTGTGAATTGTGCATACATTTCTCAGAACTCACTCTTTAGGAGTACTACTGCCTGTGTTGAATTTTGGTAATACTCTGTCTGATGGTGCAAATGGTCCAACTCTTTCTTCATGGAAGCTACATCCCTTTCATCCATTCTTTCCCTGTCCAAAGTAGCATCATTTATAGCCGTACTTGTTCCAATTAGCTCAGTCATCTTATCATTTTCTGTGTCGAGCAATGTCTCCTCTGTGGTGTTGAGAAGTGTGTTATCGAGCATGAGCCTCCTTTTCTTGGTTGTTCTTCTCACCACATATTTCATTTTTCTATCATAAGCAATCACCTTTATATCAATGATTTTTTCTACTGGTTCCGAAATCTATTGATCTCCCCAGGTCAAAGTGTTTCCTAGGCTTCATGTCTATGACTGGTTCTTATGATTCCTTAGCAGGGGAGGTTTCTATATGCTCTAGTGACTTGGCCTCCTACTGGTCCTCATCGACTGGTGGAGTCTTTTTCCTAGCTAGGGAGATAGGAAAATGATCAACATTAACTTGGGGGTCGACCGTTGAGATGTTGATTTCTAGTTGTTGTGTTTCTTCTTCCTGTTCACAAGCACCCAAGTCATTATTGGAGCTATCCTTCTGAAGCTGTGTTACCAATTGGTTGATAAATTCAGTTTCTAGAGTGCTTCTTGCCTCATGGTCACCTTCCTAGGTATTTGGGATCAAAGCATCCGAAGTTGGAATATATGTTTCCCATGGTTCTTCCTCTTCTATGATTGGTACCGGGGTTATGCGTGAAACCTATGAACTTTACTCATCGTCATATATGGTAATTAATTTTATGAGGAAATTAGGAACACACATCCCACTTGATTCTCTTTTTATCCTCCAATGAGATGTAGTATTCATCGACAATCCTTCCTGTGGTGACATAGGGCTCAGGTTTTCTTAATCATCGGTTTCCTCTGGTGAAATTGTCTCTGAGCCATTTATCTCTTCTCCGCTATTGCTTGTGTCTACCGGGGTAATCCTCAAGGTTTCTATCAAATAGTCAAGTGGGGGATTTTATTCTAACCTTTGAATGGCTCTTTTAGCTTCTTCTAGTAACAACATCCCCCTCCTCCGTTCCTTTGCTGCTTCTACTTCTCTGTTTTCTTCTCTTACCCCAAGGGTCTTCTTGAGTTGTTTTTTCTATCATTTCAACCTGCTCATCCATAGTCATAACTTTGAATCTGGTCACATTGGGGTTAGCCTTTCTATGGAGCATCTCCTCCCAATCCTGGGCACCCATTGCAAATATTTCATCTTCAAAACTATTATGATCATACGGCTTGTTAGCACTGAGAGTCAAACTCAGATTGCAAAAGGATAAGCCCAATACCCATCAAAATGTTTTTGGAGGTAGGTTTTATGGATGGAGGTCAAATGGACAAATCTCAATAAAAGAATTATTTAACACAGAAACTGGACAAGAAATGCATAAGAAAATGAGGTCCTCATTAACTTCATTCAGTGGTTTAAGGTTAAAGGTGAGAAGAAGGAAGACTTAGTGAGAAAGGTGGACAAGTCTACCATGAGCATCTGGCCTTCAAACAACTTGGTGAAGAAAAACTCAGGCACAAAAGAACTCTTGAACTTAAGCTTCAAACACTAAAATATATCATAGTAGAATAATAATAAAACCTCCATTATCATGTGACTACGACAACTCGTCTGGATCCTCTGTGCACGAGCATTTCAACATAAGGGGAAATAAGACAACAAAAGGAAAGTACTGGAACAGGTCACAACAAAATTATAATCAAACCTACATTACAATACAACTACAACCCTCGTCCGGATCCTCCATGCAAGAGTGTTTCAACACAGTTTAAACAAGAAGATGAAAGAATATGACTTCTATTAATGCAAAAGTCTCAAGTTTTATATATAACCAGAGAACAACTCTGGTATCAAAATATTACAAAATAGGGAGCTCTGCTCAACCATTCGACGGCCCTAAAAAAATCTTGAACTGATCTATTTATACTCATATCAATCCACAACTATCAAGAGTGTAATCTAGCCATCCCATTCAAGGCTTTACGTCTATGCATCCTTCTTTTAGACTGTACGTGTATCCTTCTATTAGACATGAGCTCAGATCAGCATGGGAATGAAGGAAAAACCATCCACAGAGCTACCTCAAGCTGACAGTTCTATCTCCATGGCCAGACCCTCCATGCCTTATATTTATGGAGTGAGTAAAGGTTTCAACCACCACTCCTTTTTTATTAACTACTTTTTTTCTCGGGATCGCAATGAGGCTTAATGCCTAGGGGGCGGCCACGTGCTGCTCTCGGATTTGTCATTTTATAAGCACGTGAATGCGGGGCCGTTGAAGGTGGTTTTCACCCACACCACTTTTGAGCCCACAATTCACCACCTTCTTCCACGTAGCTCTTTTACTATACCACGGTTTTGATTGTGGGATTGCTCAAGGATTTTAACACTCGAGTAAGTTGCATCCCCACAATGAAGTGTTTCCATTGATCTAGTCGCATTCCATGATCTGGGAAACCTTTCCAATTTAGTACCCCCACTAAACTTGATCTGTCTACCAGCTTTAAGATCGTTTTAACCATGCTTGTATTTGGCGCTAATTTTGGTGCTGAACAAGAACACTTCCCAGAGGATGATCTGACGTGGTGGCATGACATCACTGTACTGACGTGTCATAAAAAGAGAGGTGACATGTGTTGAGACCATATGGATTCCAGGTGTCATGACTGATGAGAGCACCACATGTCTGAACTGATGAACTTCATGTACTTTGGCAATTCAGAGCTTGGGGGTGGTCTGTATGTAGAGATGGAGCTCTGAAGTGAACAATGACTATTGATCTGAGGAAGAAACATGGAAGAGATATGTGGAATCTGGGAGAAACTAATTCAGAGGAAAATGGGAATAGGGAAGCTGAAAATCTCAAAGCCCGAAGTCCCAAAGTAAACTACCACCAATAGATTTGGAAGGACACGCGACAATGATCGGTGGACTTCGGGAGAAAACACTCCGGATGAAAGCGAGAGGGGAGAAGCTAAAAATCTTGAAGCCTAGATTCCCAAAGTAAATCATGACCATCAGATGGAGAAGGACACGTAGTGCTTGATCTTTAACTCTGGGAGAAAACACTCCGAATGAAATTGAGAGTGGAGAAGCTAAAACTCCTGAAGCCCAGATTCCTAAAGTAAATCATGACCTTCTAATGGAGAATGATGCACAACTCTTGATATTTAAATCCAGGAGAAAACACTTTGGATGAAATCAGGAGTGGAGATGTCGAAACTCTTGAAGCCCGAAGTCTCGAAGTAAATTGTGACCATCCGCTGGATAAGGATGTGTGGTGCTTGATATTCAACTCYAGGGATTATTCCTAGCCACTAATCCTCACGCAATTTTGACATGATGAATAAACATGAGCCATTGATCTAAACTGCTCCTAGGATCTTCGTCGTTGGAAAAAAAAAAAACCCGCCCGCTGCTTGTATTTCAAGCCCGAAATGGGCTTATTTTGAATGTTGCATTTGGACGTTTCTGTGCAACAAAGGACTTGGTCGTTCTACGACCCTTTGACATATTTATGTGATAACACGGTCAACAGGAGGATACCTACGACGCATGCTAAAGTACCAGACCTTTTGGATCATGCTTGCAAAATCTTCCTGTGGGGAATCGATACTCAAGATGGCTCAACCCCTCTTGTTTCCCATGTGAAGTGTATTTTACCATGTAAAACCCTATATGAAAACCATAGAGTATGAAATATCTCTTCTTGTCCTTCACCAAAGTGGCATTATAGCCTTGCATAATGGTATGGTAGAAATTTTTTTCCACAATGAGTCAGTCTAGGACATGAATGGGGAGTAAATTTGGCACGCCAATAGCCCCAAACACTTTGATATAAGTGTTGGTTTCCTCAAAATACCAGTGGCCTACTTTTGAAACCATGTTTTTGGTTATCATTGTAAGCCTTGGGCATTCTTTTCTAAATATGATGAAATGTACTCAGGCTATGAACTCATCGCATATCAAGGCATAAAATATCATGTTCCTACTCTCCCAATGAATGTTTAAATAAACATTCATGGGTAATCAACAATATTCTAGCTCATATTCATGCTTGCGAAAACATTCCTTGTGAAGATCACGTCCAATAGGTATGTTTCAATGTGAAAAGATAGCGTTTCTCCATCCTTTGGTGTCTGAGACTGCAAGATGTTAGTGCTTAACTGTTTGGAAATGATGGCTCCCTAATTAAATCTTCTCCCGGAGATCACCAAGTATATGCCAGAGGAATCCATGCTTCAAAAAACTTGGAGCAATATGTTTCCCCATATAATCGGCAGATCAAATCCATTAGATAAATATACGGCTCTCTAAGGTTTACCGTGTCGTACAAACCATTTCTCCTATTTGTGAATTTCATGTCTTCTTTCCACCAGGAGGCCATTAACCTACTAGTGTCATGGAACTCATAAAATTTGACCACAAACTTTGTATTTAGTCTTTCCTCTGGGTCTCTAAGCTTGTATTATTTTTGGACCTTTATTGGAAGAAAAACACCAACACATTTGTCATTTTCATTATTAATGATGCATTTCATTGCATCTGTGTGGTCAACTATCCATCCTAGGGTTTCGATGCAAGGAAAAACTGGGGTTCGGTATGCCACCATATGTAGGCATGATCATCAAATGTTTGGGAATACCTCCTCATCCAACATTCTGACATACGGGTCACTATGTGGTATACAATCCAGGTAATCTTCCTAGTTGGTCCTATTAAACAGATCACCCCAATGCAGGAGAACCACTTTATATCCAATGCTTTCCTCCCTGTCACTGAACACCAGAGGCTGGGAAAACTTCTTTTTGGTAGTTGTGTTGATAATTGTTTTTGACCTTAAGGAAAAACCAATCTCTCTTGCAGCTCCCAGTGCAGACCCTTCCACAACCTCTGCTTCCTTCTTTTTGGGCATTCTAGGTAAGTGCTTGGTCGTTGGATTTCTTGAAGGCATTTTCCTCCAGAAAAGAAAAGAATGTTATAGTGAGAAGACAACAAACCTTGAAAATATTCATTGACACCATTGCAAGTGTAGAAATGATAAAAAAAAATGCTTACCTTCTTTCTTGCAAGAAATTAACCTGGTCTTACTAGTAATCAAAGTCAGAGAGTTGGCTATATTCTCTTTGACGCTTTCTCTTGTTTCTTTGTCTGCTTTAGGGAATAAGTGATTACGAATGAAGCAACTTGTTTGGGTATGACCTTGTAAATTTAAACAGAACATATACTTACCTTGTTGCATCAAGTCTTCAATTTGGGAGTGAAAATGCGGTATGTGAAATCTATTACAGAATCTTCATCATGCTTAGGATTAAATGCAATGCAGGTTTGTGGCGTAGGAGCAGGTTACTTCGCATTTCATTGGAGAATTCAAATTTTGATTGTTGGTTGGTGCATGGGGTCGTGTTATAGGTTACATGAAAATTTAACTTATCCATCAAATAACAAAATTTTGTCTCATCTCAACCAAAGGTGTTCCATCAAATTACCAAGCCCTTTTTTCATTTACTAGCATAATAAATATCGGGTAAACATGGTGCATGGAATATCAACTGGGTTTTTTGGTATCGAAGGGTGAAAGTTCGAACTAAGACAAGGAGATTTGTATTCTAGCGATCAACCGACAGTAAATGAGCGTATCGACATCGGCGGGTCAAGTTTGTCATTGTTTAGTTGGTGCATCTAGGAAAAAGTTATGATGCTGACCAAAAACAACATACAATGATAATGTGGAAATACTGTCATAGACATACAGATATGACATAGGGGAAAATACTGAGTCGTACAGACTACTTACGCGACAAAAGACACATGGTTGTTGATTTTGACCTCTATGTGAGAAACGCCTTTTTTTCGACATCGATGATTTTGTTTAGACACACAACCTTGACTACAACATCCTATCCTACTGATGTCGATGATGTATGGGTAATCGATGATCGATGATTTTCTGATGGTTATTGTTTCACATTTTTGTTCTTTCAGATTTCACCGACTTCGAAAAATGTATCGGTGATCGGTGATCCAAGTTTTTTTATGGCCCGTGTTAGTGGTTGTCCTTTCGTATTTCACCGATGTCAATGGTGTATCAACAATTATCATTTTTATGTGGTCATTTTACTACTCGGATTGAGTTGATACCAATAATAGGTGCATGGCTCAAAATTTTAGTTGTGTATACTTAGTTAAAATGCCAAATTTTCTTAGAGAAAAGTTCAATTTGTTCAATAAATCCAAACCAATTCGAATATGATCGATGGAAAAAAAAACATAATCAACATATAGCCCCATTGATTCCTACACAACTGACTAAACTCAAAAAGAAAAAACTTCACAAAACTTTTAGGGTGTGTTGAGTGCTCAACACTTTGTTTGTGTGGGAGAAATGSTGGAAGATGGAAAGTTTAGGGTCAAGAAATTTAACAGCCMAAACTACCAGTTATGGAATATGCAGATGGAAARCCATTTATATCAGAAGGATCTATTCCTACCATTGGGTGGAATAACAAATAAATTGACAACCATGAAGGATGAAGAATGGGAGGTTCTCGACAKAAAGGAACTGGGAATGATACAGTTGAGCTTGGAAGCATCGGYGGCTTTCAATATTTCAAAAGAAAAGACAATGAAGGAATTGATGGATGCATTGGATAAACTATATGAAAAACCCTTGGTGTCCAATAAGTTATTTCTAATGAAGTGATTATTTAATATGAAGATGTCAGTAGGTGGGTCTATTGCAGATCATTTAAATGAATTTAATACGGTTACTAATCAACTAATTTCTTTAAAAATGGAATTTGATGATGAGGTAAGGGATCTTATAATCTTGTGATCATTGCCAGAAATATGGAATGGCTTGGTCATGGTTGTAAGTAACTCTTTCCCTTATTCAAGCACTCTAAAATGTGATGATGTTGTTGGTGTTATCCTTAGCGAGGAAATGTGTCAAAAAAGCACAGGTGAGACATTAGGTAATGCGTTGATTGTGGAGAAAAGGGGAAGACAAAAGGATAGAGGAAAGGGATCAGGGAACCGTGGGAATTCTAGGAAGGGTAGATCCAAATATAGACTGGGAAAAATATATTGTTGTAATTGTGGGAAGAAGGGACATGTGAAGAAAGAGTGCAGAGCTCCAAAGAAATAAAGAGATGGACAACAAGAGAAAAATTAAGAATCAAATGTAATAGAAGATGTGTCATAAGATGCTTTGATTATTTATGTAGATAAAATTTCTGAGTCTTGGGTAGTATATTCAGGGGCTTCATTTCATACCACACCCCATAGGAAACATTTTCTAGATTATGTTCAAGGTGATTTTGGATAGGTTCATTTGGGTGATGATGCACCATGCAAAATTGTTGGAATGGGTAAGGTACAAATAAAGAAAAAAAATGGAAATCAATGGTTGTTGAAAGAGGAAAGACATATACCAGATCTAAGGAAAAATCTAATTTCAACTGGACAGTTGGAAACTGAAGGTTGTATATCTATATTTATAGATATGGCATGGAAGGCCACCAAAGGATCATTGGTGATAACAAAATGAGAGAAGGTAGGTACATTGTATTTATGTATTGGTAATACTGACTCTTCTATCTCTTTAGCTTCTAAAAGAGTGGATACAACACTATGGAACCATAGGCTTGGACACATGAGTGAGAAGGGGATGCATATAATTCACAAAAGAAATTTGTTTCCATATCTTAAACAAATTGATTTGGATTTCTGTGTGCATTGTGTTTATGGAAAATAGAAGAGAGTCATATTTCTCAGAGCCAGAAAAGAAAAGAAGAGTGAAATGTTATAGCTTGTGCATACAGATGTATGGGGACCAACTCAGGTATCATCTCTTAGTGGCTCTCATTATTATGTTACTTTTATTGATGATGCAACTAGAAAAACTTGGGTTTATTGCATTTGACAAAAATATGATGTTTTTAATACTTTTAATAAATGCAAAGCTTTGGTTGAAAATGAGACAAGAAAAAGGTTGAAGTGTCTCATATCAAACAATGGAGGTGAATATTGCAGCAAGGATCTTGATTATTACTATTCATACCATGGGATTTGTAGAGAGAAAACAATTCCAGGAACACCACAAGAAAATGATGTGCCAGAAAGGATGAACAGGACAATTATGGAGCGTGCAAGGAGTATGAGATTGCATGTTGGGTTGCCCTTACAATTATGGGCAGATGTTGTAGATATTATTGTTTAATTAATAAATAGAGGAACTTCAAGCTCTTTGGATGGTGGAATTACATAGGAGGAATGGATAGGTAAAAAGGTAAACTATTCTTTTTTGAAGACTTTCGGTTGTGAAGCATTTGTCCATATTAATAAAGAAAATAGAACAAAGCTTATGGTAAATCCAAGAAGTGTACCTTTGTTGGATATGGTGTTAATGATTTTGGTTATCTCTTATGGTATTATTAAAATCACAAAATAATTAGGAGTAGAGATGTCATATTCAATGAGAAGGTCATGTACAAAGATCAATTGCATGTAAAGAAACAGGAAAAACAAAAACTAGAATACACAGTGCTTGATGAGATCAATGAAAAAGAAATTCCAAAGGTACCAAAAAATCAAAATGTACAACAACAGGAGCACTAGGTACCTCAAATGCCTACAAGTGTTGTTAGACTATCTACTAGGCTAAGTAGACCCCCTAAAAGATACTCTCCTTCATTGTATTATTTATTGTTGACTGGTTATGGTGAACCAGAATGTTATGAAGAGGCAATGCAAGTAGACACTAAAAATAAGTAGAAGCAAGGCATGAAAGAAGAAATGGATTCCTTGGTAAATAACCAGACTTGGGACTTGGTTTAGTTTCCTGTAGAAAAAAGAGCATTGCAAAATAAGTGGGTTTACAAGTTGAAGGAAGAAGATGAAGGAAAAAAACGTTACAAGGCTAGACTTGTTGTAAAGGGGTTTGCACAAAAGAAAGGTATAAATTTTGATGAAATATTATCTCATGTTGTTAAGATGACTTCAATTAGGACTATTTTAAGTCTTATGGCAGTAGAAGATTTTCATCTTGAAAAAATTAAATGTAAAAACAAATTTTCTCCATGGGGATTTGGAGGAAGAGATTTATATGCAGCAACCACAGGGGTATGAGGTCAAAGGGAAGAAGAATTTGATATGTAGGTTGAAGAAGATCTTGTATGGCCTAAAGAAAGCTCCAAGGAAGTGGTATTTGAAGTGTGATAGGTTTATGACAGAACAAGGTTATAGTAGATGTCATTTTGATCATTGTGTTTATTTTAAAAGGATAGAAAATGGAAGTTATATTATCTTTCTATTGTATGTAGATGACATGATTGTTGCAGGGTCTAATATGTAGGATATAAATGTGTTCAAGAATAAATTAGATAATTGATTTGTGATGAAGAATTTGGGTGTTGCAAAGAAAATCATTGGTATTAAAATAACAAGAGACAAGAAAAAACACAAATTGATATTGTCTCAGGGTGAGCACATAGAGAAGGTGTTGGAGAGGTTTAGTATGAAGAATGCAAAAATAGTCAGTACACCTTTGGTCAGCCATTTAAAATTAACTAAGGAAATGTGTACCAAGACATAGGAGGAGATATAATACATGTCCAGGGTCCCTTATTCATCAACAATTTACAACTTGATGTATGCGATGGTTTGCACAAGACCAGATATTGCACATATAGTGGGAGTTGTGAGCAGGTATATGAACAATCTAGGTAAAGAACATTTGGAGGTAGTAAAGTGGATTCTCAGGTATTTGAGAGGTACTGCTACTCATGCATTATGTTTTGGAGGTTTAGACATTGTTCTATAGGGATATGTTGATTCCAATATGGCAGGTGATAAAGATAGCAAGAGAAGCACCATAGGGTAATTTTTTACTGTAGGTGGAACAACAGTAAGTTGGATTTCGAAACCACAAATAGGTTTTTTCACTTTCAACAGTAGAAGGAGAGTATGTTGTTGCTATAGAGGCTAGTAAAGAGATGATTTGGTTACAGAGGTTTATGGAGGAATTGGGAAAGAAGAAGGAGAATAAGAGGTTTTATTGTGACAACGAGAGTCCCATTCATATTGTAAAGAACTCAACCTTCCATTTGAAGACTAAGCATATATAGCTCAAGTACCATTTCATAGAATCCATCTTTGAAGATGGACATTTGAAGTTGGAAAAGATACACACTAGCCAAAATCCTACAAACATGTTAACAAAGGGAGTAACCAGGGAGAAACTAAGTTCCTACTCAGTTTCAGTTGGTCTTCAAGTATGAAGGTGAAGATGTGAAATTTTCCAGGTCTAAGGTGGAGTATAGTTCAATAGGTACAAAAATAGTGGAGCTATTGTGATCATTCTCCAAGTGGGAGATTCTTGGTTGTGGAACCTGATTATCTTCTTGATTCATAGGTTTGTTTCAGTTATGCTTTGACCCCATTCCCTAATGGGGGGTGTTGGGGGGATTTCCCCCCCACAACTATCACCATGGGGGTCCGGGGGGTGGCTAAAATTTTTGTAGCACCCCCTTGGTGAGGGATTCGGGAGCAGCGCCCCTAAAGCGAAATATTGGGAACATTTTCCTTGTAAATTATTGTAATTTCATAGTCAATCTGGACCATTCATTATAAGGTCTCAAATCTGATGGTATAAGTTATTTTTAGGGTTTTTTTCCCTGGAAGGAAACCCTCTCTTATGAGGGAATTGTATTGCAGCTATGTACGATCGCAAATATTATATTATGAGACAAGAGATTTTGAGAGAAAGAAGAGGAAGTTATAGTGGGTGTGTTGTAGGTTGTATGCCTTCATTTTGCTGGATAATAAATAGGAAGGACCTGAAAATATCTCTGGTGGGCGTATCCCACACTGGGTGAACCACGTATATCTGTGTCTTTAATGTATTATGTATCTTATGTGTTTTATTTCTGCATTTGTTTTATTTTATTGCTCCGCGATCCTTTTTTTCTAACACCATGACAATTAGGGAGAAAATGAGAATCCAATGGGATAGGTTGCAAATAAGGTTGTTGTCGGGACCATTATACCCTTTTTTTTACTCCTGCAAAGTTATACTCCAAGATAAATACTGCAATGACAAATGGTCCAAATTGCTAACTAGAAAAATCTTGTAGAAATTTCATAACCAGAATGAAGAAAAAGGTTGCGCAACAATAGACCTTGTTTGTTCCTTTTCTATTATGTTTCTTTCCCAGGGGTTAGGGTTTACAAGGTTCCTACAAACAAGGGTTTTTTGTATGCTTTAGCTCTCTAATATACACGTTGGGTCGAATAGTATTTCTTGGTCCAATATCTCAGGGAACCAACTAAGGAGGCTTGACTGTACCCTTATCTGCACTACCTGATTACCCAGGTAATAGAGAGTATCTTCCTGAGTGTTGTTCTCAGTTTCACTATAGCAGTTAGGTGACCGATCAACTAATCTATAGATGGTTTCAGGAGACCGAGGGGATTCCCAATATACCTACCGGTACATGGGAGTGATTTTTGTTCACACATTCTTCCTGATGCAATAGTACTTGAGGGGTACCAATAGGGGTTACAAAGGTTACCAAAAAGGTGAAATGTTTATTTCTAGGAAACCCTGTGAAATCGTCTGTATTTCTTTCATGTAGAATTCCCCACCACAATTTTACCTGCCAATTGATGGATCTTTGTACTTTAAAGACGCTGGCAGTACACGTCTCTACTAGAAAACAAATTCCCACATTTTATGTAGAGGAAAGTGCTCTGATACCACTTTTTAGATATTGGATCTATTATATTAAGAAAAAAATAGAAATACTACAAAAAATACTAGCGAAACAACTAAATGTAGATAACTACAACAAAAAATGATACCTTTATTGATAGAAACCAATGTTCACTTGCCTCTTTGAGGGGGAAAACTCTAGCAAAGCAGTGATATATTACAATAATTCTCAAGAAAAGGATTTTCCATGCCTCCTACTCTTATTTATACTAATTATGTATTCTAAATAGCAATCTAGAGGAAGACCTTTATAGAAGCGAAAGCTTCAAATAGGTCTTCTTATATTGAATAGTTCATATTTATTAAATAAGACTTATTAAGTAATGTTGGCCTTTATTACATTGAAAAAATATTATTCTACCTATGTGAGGGGTTAGGGAGGTTAGGTCACTAACAGATTACAAAGGTAGTGTGCTAGATTAGATTTGAGTTATGTGATGCACCTAGATTTGATGGTACCAGTCTAGTTTACAAGTTCTTGGCATAGATGGAGGAAGTGGTACTATAAAACTAAAGGGTATAGGCCATGGACATAGTCATTAGAGAAACACATGTGTGTTCGTGGGAGACACATCGGGGGATATGTAGGAATGGGCATAGGTGGTTGTTCCAGAATGGATCTAGGGACCAAAATGGGTCCAGGAAGGCCTAAAAATCGAAGTTCTCAGAATGGATTCAAAATGTATGTGTGCATAGGCCTCATTGATACGAACCCAACGCAACTTGAATGGGCTCAAACGAACATTGTATGCGAAAGATATCACATTTTATTCGTTTTTCCAAATAGGTAAAACATCAACCTCGTCAAAGTCAACGTTGATGTCAACATGTACGAAATGTGATGTCAGAATGCCTCAAGATGATGTCAGCATGACATCATCATTCTAACATGGTGTCACCAGAGGGTGACATGTGTCACTCAGTTTCATCACTTTCGGGCTGAGTTGGTACTGTACAGATTTGACATGTGTCACCGTACAGATGACATGTGGTAGTCCCTACAGTGACATGGCCCAATGACAGATGGACACAGGGTATACTGAAGACAACTGGGAAGTTGAATGGGCATATGGAATGGCACATGGCAGGGTGACTTGCTGTATGACGAATGACGTGTTGGACAGGTGGCAGGGTGACTGGATGTACGGTAGATGACATGGTCCAATCATGGGTCACCACATTGCCCAATCAAGTGGTGCCACGTGGCACCCTAGGGATGCCCAATGATGTCTAGGTAAAAATTGGTTATGAGTTAGGTGGATTCGAACCTCTGACCTCATGGACAAGCTGACGGTTTTGTGGAAAGGGGCAGGCCATTGGGACTGTGGTGTTACATTTTAAACAATGTGTCCCTTTCCCCTTTTGAATTGATGGGTAGCACATAGTTTGGATAGGCCCCGGTTAGTGGGGATCTAGCCTGGGAATAGGGGTTGCAAAATAGGGGCTACACCAGATTGGGAGAGGCACGCAGAGGACTAGGGTGAGGCCACATGGCCAAGCCACACGACTAGGAGCCGGATAGTAAGGGGGTCAGCGCGTTAGGTCTTAGCCCAAGGCCACATGGAGGCATTCCATAGGACCAGGAGATCACGAGAAAAGGGGCTATGCCCTACATATTTTCAAAGGTGGGTTTTTATACTATATTATATGATATTTATTGATTTTCTCAACAATTTTGAGAGATTTTGGTCATTTTTGGAGGATCTTGGGACCTTTTTTAGGCCAGATATTTGGGGGAAGTTGGGAGTTTGTTACCCACTTCAAGCCTATATAAACCATAGGTTCTAGAAGCCATGGAGGAGGTTCAGAACARRGAAATGTTGAATAATTTTTTATCCAAAGCCATTTTTATGCAGGGAAGCTATTGAGGAGAGCACCTTTGCGGGCCATTTCTTGGAGCTCCGCTCATCCATTTTCAATGCCATCARTTTTGTTGGGTTCCTRAGATMTGGTAGAACATGAACATATTAGTTTGTAATCCTTTTGGCACTGTTATGATGTAMTTTTGAATCTTTTAAAATAAATAATAAAATCCTCAYCCACTGAGACAAAGGCTCRGAGACGTAGGCGAGATTGTCGAACTTCGTTATCACTTTGGTGTTTTATGGATTTTTGTTCTTCATGCTTATGTTCAGATATGTATATTACCTCATGGATTCTATGTTTCCTCTTTAATTAGTCCTCTTTTCATCAACTTCCTAAATGGGAAATAAATACATGCTTTAAAACTCAACCATTGTCATTTAAAAGATCCTTTCGGATCAAGTGGTAACATAGCTAGTTGACGGTTGGTTTTTGAGTTTGCATGATTACCAGGGAAAGGATGAATTGTGGTGAAGGTGATCTTGTTGAAGAGAATCCTGATATTGGATCGAGAAAGAGAAATTCTAAAAGTGAGAAGATGGCATCAGAAGAGGAACTTTCTCATGATGAGAAAGAGTTTCGAAAGACTTTCTTCGCCATGTCAGAGATGATGAAGGTTTTGTATGAGGATTACATGGAATGGAAGAGGCCGATTTTAGTTGAATATTCAAAGGTCAAAAGTGAATAAGGAGAGGATCCTCCTCAAATTCCTCCTTCACCTCCTTCTTCTCCATCAATTTCTTCTTCTTCAAGTTCAAGTTCTAAATCCACTAAAAGAAAACATTACCATAAACATAAACAGGATATTCCTTTACTAAAACTTGATGTGAAATTTGAATTACCTATGTATGATGGTGAATTCAATGCAGAGAGGCTTGATAAATGGGTCAGACAGATGGAGGTTTATTGCAGTGTGCAACAAATCAAGGATGAGGCAACTCAAATCAAGTTGGCATCACTTAGACTTGTAGGCACAACACTCATCTAGTGGAAAAGCAAGTTGAAAAATGGCACGCAAAAAGTGGGTAATGTATTTCCATCATGGAAATGTTTTGTTTCTACACTTATAAAGAAATTCTATCCTTTGGGTTACAAACAGAAAGCTTTAATTGAATGGAAAGGTCTTAAACTAAGAAAAGGACAAACAGTGCAAGAATACACAGATGGATTTCGTAAAATGGGATTGATGTTAGATATTCCTTTACATACCCAAGAAACTCTTATGAAGTATATAGGAGGTTTACTTGCACATATTCATAACACTATAATTATGTTTGGACCTACTAATATTGATAAGGTTTATGTTCAAAAAACATACATTGAGTCAGGGAAAACAAGAGTTGGTGTATCAGGGGAATCGTCTTCGAGAAAAGAGAACAAAAGGAAGTGGAATGGAAAGAAGGCAAATTCAGTGACGAGAAAGGAAGAGAAGCCCTCTTGCAAGCATTGCAAGAAAGAAGGGCATGATGAGGACCGTTGTTGGAAATTGCATCCCGAGAAGAGACCAAAGTGGTTCAAAGAAAGGAAAGGGAAGCAAACAGTTGCAACAACAACACGACCAACAGACTTGGGATCAGATTCGGGTGATGAATCTAAAATTCAGCGGTTRGTTTGACAGGTAAAATGGGTGATGGATTTGATTCTAGAAGTAAATTGTTTCACATAAGGGTCATAATGAGGCATAATAAGGTCAACAAATTGATAGATAGTGKATCTCAATATAACTTGATTTCATAGGAATTGGTTAAACAATTGGGGTTAAAAACGYAGATGTATCATAAGCCTTACTCACTTAAATGGATAAGCAACAATCATAAATTACACATAACAAAGCAATGCACATTAAAGTTTGCAACTTCATCTAAGTTTGTGGACGAGGTAACATGTGATGTGGTGCCACTCAATGAATGTGGAATGGTCTTCGACAGTCCTTATTTATATGATCGCAAARCATTCTTCTAYAGGGAACATAATAAATATCACTTAATCAAAGAATGCAAAGAATATGTTGTACATGCTCATCATTTTAAAGAAAATCAATCTCTTCAAACAATGGAACAATTAAGAAAGGTGGCTCATGCAAGGGACACACCTATAATTGTTTCAAATCAARTCATTGATCTTAAGCAAGAACATGAGGTGATTGTAGAATGGAAGATCAATCACACTTTTCTTCAAGATAAGCTATTGTTGTGCAAATACTACAAACATATTAGCTCATTTACAGTCATATTTCTGATGTTATCATTAGTAATGTTCTAAACATGGATGATAGTGGCTTCAGTAAGATGCGACAGATTACAAGTGGCTAACAATATGTTGTCAGTTATCATGATTGTTTTAGAGTTGATCTTGATGATACAGGTGCCCAGGACAAAGTTTAAAGATGGAGAGCAAGTTAGGTGGCCTATCTCGTACTTGATGACTGGTCAATAATATTTTAGAGGACCAAAAGGTATTTAGTGGGGAGGCGTGATCCAGAATGGATCTAGGGACCAAAATGGGTCTAGGAAGGACTAAAA
>JASDQU010102808.1:7183-24960 GCA_032191745.1 Picea mariana
TAATCCCTTGTGGACTAAAATATCATCCATCGAATGTAGTGATGAAATTTGGAGATGGAGTGAAATCAATAGATCCAATTTCTTTCCAAAAAGATAACAACATTACGCATGTCAAAGCACCTTCATCAACAATACTCCTTCCAATAATGTGCTTGGAATGCATTAAATTAATCTGAAAGGTGACATGATATGGAAGGTGAGGCTTGGCATCCATGGTGTCAAACTTGATTACCTATAATATCAATGAATTAGCAGCTCCTATAGCGGATAGAAATGTGCTTCATTGTGAGGGACAAATATAGATCACCTCGAGCACTGACATTGCACAAGGTGTCTAATCCAAGTCCTCAACAATAGAGTAGTTGGGAATGAATCAAGCATTAGGGTTGTGTGATGAATTATTATACACACCTTCTAGTATGCATGACATTTCATTTCCCCAAGCTTCTCTATATGAATAGAATTCTGAGGCTTGGGAGTTTCTTTTACTTTATATGTAAACTCAAGTTTACCATAATCATGGGCCCTCATTAGCACATATACATCCAATCCCTCCATATTGATCAATGACATAGTACCTTCTTAAAAGGACACACCTTGGGTGCCCCCTTTCATATTTACACTGGAAGATCCTTCCAACATATTGTTTCCTTGAGGGAACGGGTTAGTCAATGCAACATGTTATTGTTGTGTCAACCAACGATAGGAATATTCCATTTTGGGGAATTGGTGGGAAATGTGATATTCCTTACAAAGTTTACATGGAAAATTCACCTTCACAACTTATTTTTTATCCCCTCCATCATTATAATTATATTTAGTGTTTTCATTATTGTTCCCACCTCCTTTCTTATCTTTACCCTTTTTCCTCTAGGTTGTTGATTACCCTTCGTATTCGTTGATTGCATAGAATTTAGATTCGATGATTGGAGAGTGGGAATGGTCGAAGTCATAAGTTGACCAACTGAAATTTCATGAATAGTCATGTATTTCATATAGATCACAACCAAATATGTGGTAGTGTTATTGACATAACCAATAATGTCATTGGCATGTGCTCTAGACTTTGGTTTTGTAGGGTTAGTACTTGACCATGGTGCATCCGAAAATTTCTCGTATAGGATCCCATACTTAGAATATATCAGATACAACTTTTGGGCCATAAAAATGGCTTCCTCCTTAGAGGATACCCCCTATGTGTAAATATCATTGGATATATACAACAACAAGTATTTGAGAAACCACTCTATCATGAATTCAGGAGGAATTATGGATGTCATCATCCTTTTTCTTTCCTTTGCAACTCTTGTATGTAATTTGAGATGTGAGTGGCCTAGCCTTGATATAGGGTAAAAAATAAAGCAATATCGGCATCAAACCAAATTGGAAGTTGAAATGGTTGAGAAAACCAATGCCAAATCATGAAAGGTATGAAAAGTCGACCCCTATAGCTCGATGTACCATTTCGCAGCAACTACCATAAGAGTGCGTTGAAAGAGACATAACTGAATGGAGTCATCATTCAATGAATTTGAAAAGCACCATAGGTGAAATTTTGTTACATGATTTCTCAGATCCTCACCAACATTTCCTTTGAACTTAGGGATGTTTGAGGTGTATTTGGTGAGGACCGGTGACCAATTTAAATCCTATCACATTGAGTCATTCATTAGTTTTGATAAATCCAACAATTTTAATGTTTTCCCATACTATCATTCCAAATTAAGGGAAGGGATTTCTTGTGAAACCACCATAAAAAGTGAAAGGGTTCAAAATTGAAGGTATGTTAGAGGATTGATATCCTCTACTCATGGAACCAATACATCTTGTAAAGGGATTAGGCCTAGAATACAGGAAATACCCACTTATGAGCAAAGGAAATGATGGAGGGATATGACTTTCACCCCAATAAAATCCTTGCAATGGATTTGAATAACTCTCTACCCCAAAGTTAGGGTTCTTATTGATTAGTTGAGAACTAGCCATAATATTTCCCATTCCTATAAACAACATTCTAAACGTAAAAGAAATAGAAACTAACATCGACAAAGGAGTAACACTTGAAGGTTGAGTGGAATAGAGATACTAATCGATGTAGATACAATGGCTTGAGCCACATTATTTTTCTGGGTGGAAGGTTGAGAAGGTGAAATCCCTCCCCTAAATATAGCCAAAATCGGGTTTGAAGGGCCCCCAAACCCTAGCATATTCACAGTTTTATGCATACCATCCCACCAAATAGGATGATTATCAGTGCTACCTGACTCGAAGGTAGAAATATAAATTAAAAATAGATCATCTGATCCAATTAATGAAGGCTTAAAAGGTCTAATGAAGCCTTCGGCTTCAATATCTGATATATTTGTAACCTCTAGTGTAGAAGCATTCTATTTTGCAGTCTTAATATCTAAAAGATCAGCATGACCAGTTGGTAAAAAGGCACCAGATTGGTCTTGTCGATACCTCGGAGGAGGTGGTGAATAATTTACTCTTTCTGTGGAAGGTCTTGAACCCTCCAAGACTGATGAATTAGTTTTTCAACCACTTTAAATCAACGATTCAAGGTTGATACCAACTAACTCACTAAGTCCAACTACACACAAAGAGAACACCACTACAAAATTTCATAAGGAAAAAAGAAATAAAAAATAGTTCTTCAATACTCCAGCTCAGGTGGATTAGGTCTTGATACTATAATAGTAAATAAGTTAGGTAAAGGCCATTATAGACAATGACACAAGTTGATTAAGTCTCGTGGAAGTAGAACGAAGGAGTGTGAAGAAATTGCATTGATATCTACTTACCTACCCCACCTGGTTCAACTAACTCGCTTCGTGGGGAACCCTCCAAGGGCATTGCTAGTGTGATATGACATTTTCTTTAGGTATCGTGGGAAAAACCCCACAGTCGCCTATGAGATACCTAGGAAAAGAAACTATGAATACCATCTTGCAGTTAGAATATTGGGGAACAATAGATAGTAGGGATCAAACATATGGGTAGGGTAGCAAATATTGAATCTCTGAAAGCACCACCTATCAGGGAGGTAAAGGAACTAATGAAACCCCCATATATGATCTCTCCACTACGCTTCATCAAGTCTCAGAGGGGTTATCTCCTCCACTCTTCCTCACATGATATTTTGTTTGGATCCTATGTTAGAGGAGTTTCCCAGCCACAACTATGAGACAATTATATTTCTCTCTCCCTAACTCAGACTCCTATGTTTTTTCAATGGTCTAGGAGAGCTATCTCTCCAATCCTAATCCAAGGCCCTATACCTAGACTAGTTTGTATACCCCACAAACAAAAGTCTATTTTCTTTTAAATTATCCATTAGTTTTATAAGTGTTGTTTACTCAAAGGTTTACGAACATGAAACTTAGTGATATTTTGAGACTTAATAGAAAATGAAACACTTAAGAATGTTGTTTTTAAGAATAAACTTATTCTACAATAGAAAAAAAAGTGTTAAGGAATGCTTTAAAATGCAAACTCTTTAACTTTTCAATGCAATGCAATCCTTTTCAATGAAATATAAGTAATATATTTCACTTTAGATGCAAATGCAAAAATCAGTGTAATTTTCATTGAATGCAATGCAACTATTCAAAAATAAGCAAAACTAAAATTTTCCTTTTCAATGAAACTATGACTAAAAACACACGAAGACTCAAAGTGTTTCAAGAATACAAGTAATATTTTGAAAGAAATACACACAAGATAAGAAAGTGTGCTTAGAAAAAACTTTTCTTCTCAGTGATATAAAGGGTAAAGACTGAAAGAAACAAGAACAAAGAAAACTTCCTATTTTATTTTCTTATTTTATTAAAAGCAAAATGAAAATGGAAATTCTTTTTCAATGCAAAACAGATAGGATTAAGGTAGAAAAGAAAAGATAACTAAGATAGAATATTCAGACTATAAAATGGATCAACGAAACAACACAAGACAGGAAAAGTCAAGAAAATAACCTTCAGACTACCCAAATAAGTTTGAAGCATGAAATAAAGAAACAAAATTCTTTTGATTTTCTTTGTAAAAATATCTAACTTATATTATTTATGTAACTAACAGTAGGTCGAGCAGAGTCATAGGACCCAACAAAGATCCCAAAAAACCAAGCCAGAAAATCCAGAAAGGATGAGACGAGTAAAAACTCTTACTCAAGAGATGTACACAACTATACAAAAGGAAGGATGCATATGTACACAATTGTATCAAATAAAAAGTGCATATGTATGTGACTATATGCACAGTAAGGTGTGTATACAACCCTAAAAATTTTAGAAAATAATGAAAGACAAAGCTAGAAGGCTTGACAAGGTATAAAAACAAGACTCAAAAGATTTAAACTACTGAGTCAAAAACAGAAAAGGGCAGGCAAACAAGAAAAACAAATGCAAGAACCTAAAACTAACATGTAACATCCCCATCCCTCCAGAGGCCGGGTAAGGCTACCATGCGAAATTTATAGCTTATATAATATATATGTATTTTAATGAATTTAAAACACTTAATCATGATAACACGCAATTACTTCTACTAGTTCATATCCAAACAAGATAAATAGTAAATCCACATGCAACAGAATACACGATAACATTCAAGCATCACAAAAAAAGAATAAAATACATAATTAAGCACAACAATGATACTTATCTTTTAACTTGACTAAATCCACCAATTGTGTGCAGACTTCCACGAACCTCCCAGCCTTAGACCGTGCTTCTCATCACTCTCAGCAGTAGGTCACCCCCAAGCTAGGACTAAACTCCACCAGGCAAGGAAATTCTAGGCTTGGCAAGGACAACAAGGAATTTGTAGAAAGCAACAGGAAGGATCTTTTATCCCAGGAGCCACTTATGCCCACAACTCATAGATCCTCATTCCCCACATGCCTTCTCCACCCCAGGAGAGTACACCTTCACTACTACAAGTCCATCGGCCAGTACACCTCCCTTACCTTGGGCTTCAAAAACATGTTGGACCAGAAGTCTGAGAGTATTGTATCTCCTACAGGACTCCCTTCAAGGAGAACTCACTTCCCAGCAGAATCTCTCTCCTGGGAGAGCTTCTCATAGGCCTGACAACCTGTTTCTTCAATTCATCTCCTAAGAAATACTGAAACAGCATTCGACTAGCATACGGGTGACAGTAGCAACAGGAAACAATTATGGACACTGAAAATGGCAACAGCCTAACGCTAAGACACAGCATGGCTCAGGTGAACACAAGCCAGCAACCCCAAATGGTTAAGGCACAAACTCGGATTTGTAGTGTGGATAAACCTATGTTTATAGGACACACAAGTCGGCTTTTCCCTCCTCGACTGGTTTCTCAGATGTGCGAGGTTATGCAGAGGGCAGACACAGAGGCCCCAATGGGTTGGACGACAGATGGGAAAATGGAAAGAGAACATCCTTCCCATGAGCGGTTTTCTCAACTGTGCATAGGTAACCAGAGGTCGACATCTGAGGCCAACTAGTTCAGGCGGAGGATGGCAGAATGACTCGTGAACCCCCAACTCAGTTGACGCTTCATATTTTAACTACATGAGCCCAGGTCGACACTTGTCTTCCTGGAGCTATATGCGCTCCATTTAGCCTGTGTCCCACTTTCTAGGAACTTAGGATAACAAAAACATATCATTTTCACCATAGTCTTCAAGAAATAATATTAAAATATTATTCCTGTAGAGGTAAGCCCCCTAGATTAGCCCCTAGGTCCAAATACTTATCCCCCTCCCTTTCCCAACCTTATGGAAGCTTAGTCCCCCATCACTCTATCTTCGTGATCGGTCTACACACAGCGATGTTTATATTTTATTAATGATCTGCATAATTATATATACAAAATCAGGCTCCTGGCCTTTAACACTTAGGCTCTCTAGCCTAATAAACACATAAGCCCACCAGTTTATCAACACTTGGCTCACCAGCCTACAAAACTTGTTTACAATTCATAAATACAACTGGGGCTCATCCTTGGGGTATTACAATCCCCTACCCTTATTTTTTCACTATCCTCAATGCAACTTACTTACACATATATAATTCAAAAATTCTTCAAAATCTCCAAGATTTAGCTATTGGAAGCCCATTGTCCATCTTTACTTTAAAGCACCAATTCTGGTATCCATACTGCAGTTGAAACTCAATTTCTTTATTCCATAGAGTTTCTTCAAGAAATCATTCAGCTTATTGTTCCTTGTTACATGCTTCAATTAAACCTCAATGAGAGCATCGAATGTCTATAGATCCACGATGTTCCATCCATTGATAAAATCTCAACAGTTCTATGACTCCACAGACATAAACACTCTGCTCGTACACCTATTCATTTGGAAGAAACATTAGAACATACAGGCAATATATATAGGCAACTCTAATAACATTATAACATGTATACAAGAGACACAACATACAATGAATAGATAATTTATAATTATATTTTGATTGAGAAGAATTCCATATCAACATGGTCTAGGCCAAGGTACCAAACCCCAGTAGCATTCCAACAATGGTCTCTCTTCCCCACATGCATGTCCCACCCTAGGAGTGTGCACCTTCACTGTCACACATTCTATCGACTATTACACCTCCCTTTCCTTGGTCTTCAGCAACAGGCTGACTCAGGAAGTCTCAGAGCACCGTGGCTCCTAGAGTTTCAACTTCCCTCAGAGGTCTCCAATCAGCATCTTCCTAAGCTACTCTTTGTAGTCAACATTCCACTTTAATCAACATCATCTCATCGCACACATTTAGTTATCATGAGGAAACATAAAATAATTCATTTAGAAACTCAAACTTAGTTCAAAAGGGAATTCAACTTTTTCCCCAAACACGAAATTCCATTTCATAATTCTTCTTGGTTGTTTCCATATTAGAAATGCAACCTTCCTTGTGGTTTTCCACAAGCACCAAACTGCATACCATTTTCCTGCAAGGCTTCATATTGCATACTACCAACAATTGTCAGTATTTCTTGTACATCATAATTCAATTGAAATATGTACAAAATCTTATGCAATGATCTTAGAATTTTCTGCACCTAGAAATTCAATCACAATTACCCAGCAATTAATAAACTAAAATGACTCGGCATTCTATGCATATGCATGTTCACAGTGATATTTGTAAGTTCATTACTTATTTTTCTAAACAAGAAAATTTCTTGTAGTCAATGCTCATGTGACTACTTGACTTGCAAATTTCCTGTTGCAATGTCTAACACCTCCCTGAAATGTCCTCAACTTCATGAGTTAACAAGATTTCAGTTGTTAGTAACAATTATTTCCATGCAATAATATATATGCATGTACTTACCAAACACATTCAATCATTGCATTTAGTATACAATTATGTCACTTATTATGCATGAGTGCAATTCTCAATGCATAATTAATCAGTGCACCTTGCATTGGAATACATAATGCTCTTTATCTCAGTCATGTATCTCACCATCCATAAGTTGGAATTCGGGCCAATGTGTTGACACATTATACACACACTTCCTATTGTCTTCCCAATTAATTGGATGCCTTCCTTTTCGACCCGACCACTACACCAAGAATATAATTATGCCGTGTCGATTAGTGGTAGCAAAAAGGTTGCAGTCCAAGTTTTATTTAAAGGTAGGAAGATTTTAGTACCTGTGTGGCTCATAACCTTTCCATATCCAACCATGTCCTAGTCTCATACATGACTAGCTTACTGGAATTCATTCCTATAACAAGTTCTTATCTTTTAAGTCTTTGGTTACTACCCCATAACCAAATTAACATGACATTCTACTATGTTAGTGTGTGCATTCAAAAGCTAAAAGCTTTCAATTAATATAGGCCTCTAGCCTTTACCACATCCAGTGGTATGCATTCAAATAATATAATCATGTGATTTTATAAAATAACTCTGGCTAAGGAAATTCTTACCTAAATTCCCTCAGCGATTATGAAAAAAGAGTAATAAAAACTCATACCCGCATGACTACCATTAATAAATTTTATACTACCTGAAATTCTGATGGCAGTAGAAGCTTTCATGCTTCTTTTATCAAACTTATAACCAGCACTTCATCTCTCTGTTTCTTCCCTCCTTATGCAACAACATCACCAACAACACTTGCAAACATGCAAGCATTCTTTCCTATGGTTGGCCTAACAAGCCATAACATACTTGCTGCACAGAAATTGCAGCAACTTATTTCTCCCTATAAAAATTTTCCTTGTTGATCCCAGAAGTCTACATTTCTTCTTGAATTCTTGTATCTTCTTGTGCTCCTGATGCAGTCATTGTGCATGATTATTCCTTCCCTGAGCACTTTCGACGCAGTGCTCCCACCTCAGCGGGGTCTACTGACCTCCCAGTCAAAGGATCTTTCAATATTCTGAGTTGAATTGACTCTTTGGGCCTTTTCTAGACCCCTATTAATCTTACAAATGTCCCCTTTCCTTCTTTGTGCAAGTCCTGATAAACCCGAGGGTTATTCCTGCGCACTTCCAAAACTCCAAGTTTCAAGTTCTAGCCCCTTTTTCATTATCCCTTTCCTTCATATGACCCTAGGCTAAGACTTGATGGAAAACTGTGATTGTGGGTGTGGGCAAGAGTGGTTTTAGGCCAACCCATTTTTCACCCTAGAATTCACCTCCAGCTGCCATGCATCACTTTGTTAAAAATGTGGTATAAATTGCATCCTTCTCTCATATTTTTAACATCCGAGAAAGTTCTAGCCCCGCAATCTAGCTCGTCTGTCGATCTCCAATCCCTTGGCGATGATCCATGATCAACATATGCTATCAATCCTCCCTTTTCTACCTTCTTTCCTCCTTCGACATGCGATCCCAGATCTACACAATCTGTTGACACATAGCTCCCTTCCAAATGAACGGCTATGGTTGATTCCGGCTCTCCGACCCTCGCGAGTTTCAACTCTCAACTATCTGATTTTCCCCATATGAAAATCTTCCGAAGTGCAATATCTAATGACACTTTTTCTCAACAATCGGATATTTTTGATGAACTTCGGCTTTCCGGCCTTCAGGAGTTCTCATGTCTCCACACAAAAATATCCGTAGTCAATTTCCCCAGAGTGACAGATATTCTGCCACTCATCCTCTCCAAATCAACGACCCTAATTCTATTTGGTACTTCAGATCTTTCTGACCAAGACTAGATCAATGGTCCTTCAACCTCCTCCTCAATCAATGATCGAGATCTCCTTCGGGACTTCAGTGCTTTCACCCTCTGATTTCCTCCCGAGTGCTCCGTACACAGAGTTCCAGATATGGTGCCATGCATCCACTTTCATATTAATGGCTATCCAACAGAGTGAGTCTCTATCCTCCACATGTCTCCTCACAGATCAATGATCCACGTTCCTTCCTTCAGATCAATGGTCCTTAGTATTTTCTGGATTTGGCACTTCGGGACATCTCGAAACACAACTTCAAAAAAACCCCAAAGTATGATTCTCTGAAGTTCGTGATCTGGTGACATCTATCCAACCCAGATCAATGGTTCCTAGCTATTTTGACTGTTCAGGCTTCGACGATTTCAAACTTTCATCCTTCACATTCTGTCGGAATGTTTTCACCCAGAGTTCACAATCTGTTGCCACATGCCCTTCTGGATCTGGCGGTCCAGACTTCTTCTTCACAACCGATCTGATGGATGTTATCACTCCTCCTCCTGAGATTTTGACTTCTTTCACCTTGGAAGATTTTGTGAGTGTTCAAAGACTTCATCCTTTGACCTTTCTCCTGCGAGTCCGCATCTTGGATCTCGTCTTTGCTCTCGTAAGAATTATCTCTTCTGAGATTTAGGAATTAAAATGAGTCTGTCTCCCACACACTCATTGCGTTATCTCTTTTGAGATTTTCAATTTGCTTAGTCTCCTAAGGGTCTTGGCCCTTCTATTTCCTTTCAAAGGAAAACTTTGTGCCCTCCTAGCAACCTTCTGCTCAAAGCACACCTTGCTAATCATTTTCTACAGAGTGCTCAATGGCTCTATGAGTATCTTCCTCTGATACTCTTCTCCCTGAACTCGACAAAGATTTCTCTATGTGCACACTTTCACTCGCTCGATGCCCACCTAGCAGAGACCTACAGAGTTCTCAGTGACTCTATGTCTCTCTGAACTCAACACAAAGTTCTTCTTGTGCACTCCTTGCACTTGTGCTGATGAAGGTTTAGCGGTATCTCTCCTGAGCTTCATTGAGGTTAACTTACCTCTGTCAACGCACTCCTTATGGACAATGTGCATTGCTTTCACTTTAAAACTCAAAGAAGAGAAACAATTGAAACTTATTCAAGACTTCACTAGTTTACGCATTCAAACCATGAACAACGTATAAAAACATAAACACACAATATGCAGGAAAAATTGTTTTTCTATTATCTCTATGAGTGTCTCTGTTGGCACAGGGGCAGACACACAAATCAATGCTACAAAAAAACACCAACAAAGCCCTAACTACCGGCCCTTTCGGCAACACCTGCGAAGCAGATGAAGTCTCACCCGAGGTAGAGGCAAGGGTGGTTGCAAGACTTAGGTGTCTGGAACCTTAGCTAGGACACGGATGTGTGATTGTACTACTTAATAAAGCACTTAGCATCGTTATTTCCTCAGTATGCAATCAATATCCACTTCGCTCATAAAACAGGGCTTCGTAGCATCCACCCTAATCTAATGTATTTAAGCACTTATCATAGGTAAATAGACCAGATCAAGCAGATCAAGCACTAAGCATAGCCATATAGATCAGATCTAACTTTCTCGCATATAATAAGCACAAGCATAAGTAGATCTATCTAAATACATCAAAGCACTTAGCGAATAAAATGTGAACACATCAAGACAAAGAAAAAAGAAGCATAACACAGTATTTACGTGGTTCACCCCCACCCTGGGGCTACGTCCACCAACTCTTATCCTTTATTGTCTTCAGTCAATCGGTTACAAGCACAGAGCCTCAAAACCCTTACTCCGCACAGGACAAAATATCTGTGCAACTCGTTGTATCCTTCTTCCTTGTGTTACAACATTAAGCCCTTCACAATCTGCTACAAGGACCTGCACTTAGCTCTGGAAGTCTCTTATAGTTATGGACAAAGCACTTACAGAATCTACTTGCACTTAGCATACATTCACATCACCTAGAAGAACCACACTTCTATATAGCCTAAGCGTCTATTTATATATTACAAAATAGGCCTAAACATGGGTAAACCCATGGACCGACATCCCATTCCCGTTACATATTCCCAAAAACCCAAAAAGGACCCAAAAAAAAGTTGAGATCCCGTGATCTCTTCTTTGTCTTGTGCTCCTCCTTCGACAGGTTGTCGAAGTCCCAAAATAGGTCAACATGACCAAGAATATCCCAAAACATGGTCAAGGGCTAACAGGCCCCCAACACTCACCTGTGACTCGTCCCGAGTCACTCTGATCTGACTAGTTCTGCCTCGAACGCCTCGAGCTTGGCTCGAGTTGCTTCGACCTGCTACTTTGCTACAACTTCTTTCTTGGTGAACTCCTGGATCACTGTATCATTCACTGGCCCTTCTAGGTGTTGTTCTGCTGTGGTGACAACCTGTTCTAGCTTTTCTCCTCAGCTTTCAACCTCTGTAAACAATTGGCATGCCTTATCTTGCACAGGTTGGAGCCATTGAGTTACTTCCATAACTTTTCTCTAGATCATATGGATTTGTTGTTGGGCGGTGCGTTGCTCTTGATACCTCTTCATTATATATACAACTGACAGGGCCTTCAGTTGCGCCTGTAGTGTGTCTACATGTTGCTTCGCTTCCTGAAGTTGTGACTCCAGTGCCTGCAATTCCTGATTCTCAGCGAGCTTCTCATATGTTTGAGCATTGTGGTTACTCAGCTGCTTGCATTCCATGGCAAGACATTTTAGTCTATCAACTGCACTGCGGACAGTTGCTTCCCTTTGATATCTTATTGAAGACATCGACATGACTTTCTCGGTCATCAAGTCAATCAAAACTTCTTCAGCAGCTTTCTATGCGGCGCTCAATTCTTCTGACATATGCACTCAGGGTGAACAATCGTGAGTTCAGGGAACAACTTAGACACGGTACTAAGATAGAGAGAAAGATTGTGATGATCACTATATAAACTTGGCTTAGTCTGCGGGCTCGAATTCTCAATTAGCAAAAGTGTTCTCAGTGCGCGGCGCGATGGGATAAATAGGGAACTTGACAATGGTTCGCTTGAAATGGGTATTAGCCTATATTAACTATTGTTCATTCCATTATGGTGTGGTCCAACGGACTGATGACAAACCATAATTTCCTGTTTTCCCATTCGGAGCATCGATCAAACGGTTATAATGTCCCCAACGACTATATTTCTTCGTCATGGCGAAGTGCCATGTGTCGTTGTTCTGATATCCCGGCAAAGCTCCCATTTTGCAATTTTTTCCTCTGTGAAGTTCCCTCTGGAACCTTCTGCAACTTTTTTATCTTACCTCTCTTCTTACTTAATTTTCTAGCCTTCTTTCCAGTGAGCTTCGTCTCGGTATTCCTTTTTCCATTCTGATTTTTATCTTCTTTGGTCATAGTCACTTCGCGCTGTTGAGATTCTTCCCTAGGGTTTCTGGATAATACTTTGTCTTTGTCTAGGGTAGGTACTTCAGTCTTCTATTGGTCTTCTAATTTTCTTGCAACTTCGACATCTTGGTTGATAGTGTTAAATAGCTTCGATCTGCTCTCATGTTCTTCAATCAAGTGTGCGATCCTTTTGGTCATGAAATATTTTAACTCTTGTTTCTTCTTCTCCAAAACGTCTTCTTCTTCCTTTTGTCTAGCTTGATCTCTATCAATCCAAGGTTTTCCTAGTAACATGGTAAATGGGGCAATGTCTTCAATAAATTTAATAATTTCAAAATCTTCTTCTATCGAGGTTCCATTAACATTCATAGGTATGCGAGCAAGATTCCCACATAGGTTTATCAGATTTCCTCTGAATAGTCCTGTTCCTCCTAATGAAGGGATCATAGCAGGCTTCCCTATGGCTTCCCAAGTTCTTTTTGTCATGATATTCACATGTGTTTCTTCACCTAGAATACAGTCAATGTCAAAGTCTCTTATTCTTACTTCAATGCAGTCTTTTTCCTTGAAGATCTCTGATAATCTGACATGTCGATGGTCATTCAGGGTTTCGTTTATTTGCAACAATACTTTCTCTGATTCTTTATGGGGTTCTGCCATTTTTTTTATCTTTCTTAGGGTTCTCTTTATTCAGATTCATTTCCTCTAGATTAGCAATCATTCTAGGGCAATCCAACACTTCATGCTCCATAGCTTTACAATAAAGACAACTAGGTCTTTTCCCAGGGCATTCCTTAGCAAGATGTCCTGGTCTTCTGCAACTATAACAGAGGGTTAATCCTCTCTTTCTTTTAAATGATCCCCATCTTCTTCTGTACTGTGCACTATAAGCATAGGAGCTAACCTGCAACAAATTATTTCTAGGATCCTGCATCCATTTGTTAGTCCAAACATTCTTTCTATGCATAGGTATAACATATCTTTCACTATCCTTATCAGATCTACTCATATCAAGCCTTCTTTCATCTATTAGTGCCCTATTTTTCAAGCTAGGATAGATTCTATTAAACATACCTAGATCGATACTCTAGAAACAAAAATTTCCACTTATCTTACTTCTACAGAGCACAAAGATTTCAGATCTAAAAATTTTCAATATTCTTACCTTTCTTAGATCACAGAGCTTTTAGATCTTACCTCTTTTAATCAGAAATTCTCACTTTTACCTTTGTTAGAGCACAAATCTTTTAGATCTCGCTTCTTTCCTTTAGATACAAATTCTTTTCTTCATATGGGCTTCTTTCTTTTAGCAAAACACTTTATAAATCAAGTAGAATACTGCATGCTACAGCGACAGATCTATTCACAAAGATTTCACAATTTCAGGATGAATCTTTGCACAGAGCTTCTTCTTTCTTAGAACCCAGCAATCACAACTTCAGGTCCCAGCAACGGAACCATTTGTTGGCATAGGGGCAAACCCAGGGTTCAATGCTACAACAGCGCACCAACAAAGGCCTAACTACCGGCCCTTTCGGCAACACCTACGAAGATATGAAGTCTTACTCGAGGTAGAGGCAGGGGTGGTTACAAGACTCATGTGTCCACAACCTTAGCTGGGACACAGATATTTGATTGTACTACTTAATAAAGAACTTAGCATCGTTAGTTCCTTAATATGAAATAAATATCCACTTCACTAATAAAACAGGGCTTCGTAGCATCCACACGAATCTAATGTATTTAAGCACTTAGCATAGGTAAATAGACTAGATCGAGTAGATCAAGCACTAAGCATGGCCATATAGATCAGATATAACTTTCTCACATATAATAAGAACAAAGAATAAGTAGATCGACGTAAATACATCAAAGAACTTAGCAAATAACAGGTGAACACATCAAGACAAAGCACAAAGAAGCATAACACAGTATTTACGTGGTTCACCCCCACCCTGGGGCTACATCCACCAATTCTTCTCCTCTATTGTCTTCATTCAATCAGTTACAACAATAGAGCCTCAAAACCCTTACCCCGCATAGGACAGAAGATTTGCGCAGCTCGCTAGATCCTTCTTCCTTGCGTTACATCACTAAGCCCTCCACAATCTGCTACAAGGACCTGCACTTAGCTTTGCAAGTCTCTTACAGTTAGGTACAAAGCACTTACAGACTCTATTTGCACTTAGCATACATTCACATCACCTAGATGCACCACGCTTCTATCTAGCCTAAGAATCTATTTATATATTACAAAATAGTCCTAAACATGGGTAAACCTATGGGTCAACATCCCATTCCTGTTACATATTCCCAAAACCCAAAAAGGGGTCGAGATCCCGTGATCTCTGCCTCGTCTTGCGCTCCTCCTTCGACAAGCTTTCGAAGTCCCAAAATAGGTCAACATGACCAAGAATCTCCCAAAACTTTGTCAAGGGCCAACAGTCTCCTAAGCGTTCTATGAAAATTTGATTTGTTTCTAACACTCACCAAACTTTGCAAATACAACGTGCAGTCAACCGTAATTTTTTAGGCCATCATTCCTTAACAAATCCCACAGCATTCATAAACCAATCCGATTTAAGAAAATGTTCAGATTTCATTTTCTTTCGGAGATATTCTCTGCTCTATAGTCATTTTCGGGTGCTATCCCCTTTCTCTTAGTCCCCAATCCATGTGATCACAGGCCATGACCAAGCGCTAGATCACTAGGTTCTTACTCGGGCCTTTGGCTTCAGAAGTTTTCAAAGAACAACACAACAAACCCTCTAAGTTCTAAATTACCGAACTCGCGACATAGGGTGGATCAACTATCCACGTCTACTCAGCATCTAATGACTGACAATTACTATGGAACCTCAGGCATCTGAGTTCCAGAACTTTGGGTCTTTGGGATTCCGAAGCTTTGGAGGATATCACATCCACACATCCGAACTATTAATCTTTGAACATTCCCAATAACCTTTGGTGATGTCATTACATCACATCACTTAACGTTTTCCAATTGCAAGGGCATGCAATGGTGGTTTGGAGCAACCCGCCTTTCGTCCCACAATTCTTCTCATGCTAACACATAACCCCTCGGTGGAACCAAGGTTTGGATTGCAAGACCGCCTTGGACAATTAACTTCTGTGCAAATTGGGTCCCCGCAATTCCTCCTAGCCGTCGATCTAGATGTATCATGATCAATACCAATGTATGTCCTATGACCTTTAACTACGTTATGTAACCTCATCCCCACTCGCCCTTCTCATATGAAAAGCCACATGGAAGAATACTAGCGGTTGATACGTGGCCCATTCATATGGGTGACACACATCACATTCCAAATGGCATTTCAATCTTCCACAGGTTCAGAACCAACTTACACATGGCACACATCCCATGTGTCCACATCCATCCAAGTGGTGTCATCATGACTCACTACCTCATCTCTTCAGGAGTTTTCTCCCTTCACTACTACATTTGACCTTTTTAACAATTGCTTGATCCAACGATCAAGCTCTTATCCCTAGATCTACGGTGTAGATCCACTTCAGGGTTTCGAATCTTTGAGCTCCGGACTTTCTCTTATTTTGCATCAACTTCACCAAAGTCATGAATTCCGAAGGGCTTCTAGGTTAACTCCTCTACACCTTCCCCAGATATGATGATCGCAAGGGATTTCCCTTCCTTCCGAATAGATCCTACGGCGCAGAACAAACTATGTTACTCTACGGATTTCCAAAGGAATTCATGGATAAATTCCTCGCAACATTACCAGATCTAACGGTCGTGAAGGATTCTCCTTCTCCTGAATAGATCCTAAGGTCCACATTACTCTGTGGCCCAATACCACTTTTGTCGTGGTTTTACGACACCACTACTCCTCCTAAGCTTCATAACATGGCCAAGGTAACTTCTTGGCACTCAGGAAGGTTCTGAGGTTCGAAATTGTTCCTCTAGACATAATTTCCACTTGAACCTTAAGTCCAATGACCACTTACCTAGCCCATCCAAGCTCCACGTTGAAACCTTGGGTCAGAACTTGAGTTTTGTCCATTTCGACAACAACTCCTTCTGAAACTCTTGCTTCAACTTCCATTAACATGGCCCATCTAGGCTTAGTGTTGTAACCATCCTCTGATACCATATTGTAACATCCCTATCCCTACAGAGACCGGGTAATGCTACCATGCGAAATTTACAGCTTATATAATATATATGCATTTTAATGAATTTAAAACACTTAATCACGATAACACAACATTACTGCTACCAGTTCATATTCAAACAAGATCAATAGTAAATCCACATGCAATGGAATACACGATAAGGTTCAAGCATCACAAAACATGCATAAAATACATAATTAAGCACAACAATGATACTTATATTTTAGCTAGAGTAAATCCACCAACTGCGTGCAGACCTTCCACGAACCTCCCAGCCTTAGACCGCGCTGCTCATCACTCTCGGTAGTAGGTCACCCACGAGCTGGGACTAAACTCCAATGGGAAAGGGAATTCTAGGTCTGGAAAGGACAACAAGGAAGTTTCACAAAGCAACAAGAAGGACCTTTTATCCCAGGATCCACTTACACCCACAGCTCACAGACCCTCATTCCCCACATGCCTTCTCCACCCCAGGAGAGTACACCTTCACTACTACAAGTCCATCGACTAGTATACCTCCCTTACCTTAGGCTTCAACAACAGGTTGGACCAGAAGTCTTAGAGTAATTTAGCTGCTACAGGACTCCCTTCTAGAAGAACTCACTTCCCAGCAAACTCTCTCACCTGGGAGAGTTGTTCACAGGCCTGACAACCTGCTTCTTCAATTCAGCACCTAAGAAATACTGCAACAGCATTCGGCTAGCATACGGGTGATGGTAGGAAAAGGAAATAGTTATCGACACCAAAAATGGCAACAGCCTAATGCTAAGACACAACATGGCTCAAGCGAACACAAGACAACAACCCCAAACGGTTAAGGCATGAACTCAAATTTGTAGTGTGGATAAACTTGGGTTCATAGGACACATAGGTGAGATTTTCATGTTAGAAAAAGAGGACTGTGGAGCAATAAAATAAAAAAAATGTGGAAACAAAACATAAAAGATACACAATAGAATAGAGACATAGATTTACATGGTTCACCTAGTGTGGGCTACGTCCACCAAAGAAATTTCCAGGTCCTTCCTTTATTATTATCCAGCAAATGAA
>JASDQU010102808.1:49235-60790 GCA_032191745.1 Picea mariana
CTTCATGGGGTATAAACATAGCTGAAAGCAAGGACCTCTAAATTAGGAAGATAATCAGGCTCCACAACCAACATTTCCCTCCCCGACTGGTTTCTCTGATGTGTGAGGTTATGCAGAGGGCAGATGCAGAGGCCCCAACGGGTTAGACCACATATGGGAAAATGGCAAGAGAACCTCCTTCCCGTGAGTGGTTTTCTAAACTGTGCATAGGTAACCAGAGGTCGACGTCTGAGGCCAACGATTTCAGGGAGAGGATGGAAGAATGGGGAGCGAACTTAGGTGGAGGATGGCAGAATGACTCGCAAACCCCCAACTCAACTGACACTTTAGCTTTTAACTTCATGAGCCTAGGTCGACACTTGTCTTCTCGAAGCTGCATGTGCTCCATTTAGCCTACGTCCCACTTTCCAGGAACTTAGGATAACAAAAACATATCATGTTCACCTTAGTCTTCAAGAAATAATATTAAAATATTATTCCTCTAGAGGTAAGCCCCCTAGCTTAGCCCCTAGGCCCAAATACTTATCCCCCTCGCTTGCCCAACCTTGTGGAATATTATTCCCCCATCACTTTTTCTTCGTGGTTGGTCTACACGCAACAATGTTTATATTTTATTAATGATCTACATAATTACATATACAAAATTAGGCTCTTGGCCTTTAACACTTAGGTTCTCTGGCCTAATAAACACATAAGCCCACCATCTTATCAACACTTGGCTCACCAGTCTACAAAACTTGTTTACAATTCATAAATACAACTGGGGCTCATCCTTGGTGTATTACATAACCCAAAGAGGAGATAATCCCCAATATAGTTGTTAGTTCTTTTATGGGGGAAATCTTGTATGACTATGGGTTAAAGCCACAACAAAGTGATGATTGTTTAAAGAACAAACCAAATCTAAAAAATATACATATTGGGTGTCCTATGTTTCATAAATATTGCGTGGTTGAAAAAATGTCGTGCTCCTTCCAAACCATTCCTTTGATAACCTACAAAACGCTCAAGTAGAGAACTTCAAATGAGAGAAGTTACACAATAACTAACTTTTATAAAATCACTGAAAACTAAATGATTGTAACAATTAGTATTCTAAGGGATAATATGTTCAAACATAATCATAATCTATTAAAACATATGTATCTCATGGGAAATAGGTATCTTTACTATTAGACAACAAAATATAGGTAGTTATCACCTACACCTGTTGTGCCACTACTATGAGGTCGAACTCAAAGTCCCTCCACCCAATCCATTGACTATAGGTAGCACCTCCAACTCTAATGCTTATGTGAACCCAAAAAAGACAAAGAGAGACTTCTTGTCTATATACATGAAGTGTGGAAAAGGACAGAAACAAGGGTTTCCAGGTATGAGGAAATGAATCAGTAGTAGGGAAACAAAGGCTTGCAGACAAGGAGGGAAATTTACAACATAATTTTGCTTCAAGTATGATGCTCCTCTCTTCATTCCATAATATCGATTTATACCATATCCAAGTGGTCAGAGTAGTTATAATTAGTTATGCCCGAGCCATAGGGGCCAGGAACCAGGAGAACCTGTAAACCTCACCGAAAAATACACAAAATTGTATTTTTTTGAGAAACAATTGAGTTGTACATGATTTTCAATGGAGAAACACACGTATATGTTCCTTGCATAGTTGTTAGGGCATTTACATGTCAAAAAAAAAATACTTTTTGAAGAATCCAAAGGAAGGAAAACGAAATAATGTCCCTAAGTAGGATACGGAAAGGCCAAGCAAGTCCTCATTGCATATGTGGTGGAAATTGATGCTATGACACTAGGATATTTCATGTCAAATTTATAGGACAATTGAGTTATCACAACCTGGATAATTTCCTTGCATAGATGATTTTAGGGGATAAATTCCGCAAATGGGATAATTTTCCATGTTTTTTCCCAAAAAGTGATTCACCAATTTCCATTTTTTCTAAAAATGATTCACCCAAATTCAATAGAATACAATTATTTTTCCTTAAAAATTGCCACAATTGTATAGAAACTATATAAAATCCTTAGAAATTTGAATAATTTTACAAAAGTATAGCCAAAGATTTTACATTTTGCATATTAAGGACTTGTAAAATTATCTCAGGTTTCTAAATTTTAATATAAATTTCCAATCTTAAAATTATTCATGTTTCCTTATTGTTTCCTATCAACAACATATCATCCACATACAAGACCAAATAAATAATATAATCACCTGCTATTTTGAAATACACACAATCATCATCTTTTCTTCTTGTGAAGCCAATTCCCAATATATAAGTATCAAAATTTTGATACAACATCCTTGGTGATTGTTTTAACCCATACAAGTACGTTTTCAGCATGCATACCAACTCTTTCTTTCCCTTCACTACAAATCCTTCAGGATGCTTCATGTAAATATCCTCTTCCAGATCCCCATGTATGAATGTTGTATTCACATCCATCTATTTTACTTCAAAGTAAAAAGAAACAGAAACAAATAAAATAAATATAATAGAAGTTAACTTGGCAACATGAGAAACAAATTCACCAAATTCTATTCCCTCTACCTGGGAATAACCTTTCGCTACTAATCTATATTTGTATCTCTCCAAGTTGAATTATGCATTCAACTTCTTCTTAAACACCCATTTGATGCTAATGGTATTTATTCTAGTCAGCAACTCCACTAGATCCCGAGCCTCATTCATGTCCAACGTTGTCATTTCTTCAACCATGGACTTTTTCCAGAGTTTTCCATCCTCTGAATCCATTGCCTCCCTAACAATTCGAGGATCATTATCATTAATAAACAAAGAAAATTTTGAGCATAAATCAGGTGGAGTATACCTTTTTGGTTTCTTTCTTTTCAAAATCAATCTCCTCAATATCGGTGTATGAGACTCTTCTTCTTTTGATTCCTATTCTTTTGTAGAGTTTGATTCATTATCCTTCAATTGTAACTCTATTTTATCTGGTTGTTCCTCCTTTGGAAGGGATTCCTATTTGAAAACATATTGTATTTCTCTAAATACCACATCTCGACTATGCACTACCTTCTTTTTTATGTGTTCCAAAGCTTATAAAATTTTAAGCCATCTTTATAGCCAAAAAAGATACACTTTTTATCTTTTTTATCCAACCTACTCCTACTTTCCTTTGGAACGTGTACATAAGAATCACAATAAAAAAAGTTGAGATGTGTCAGAGAGGGTTTCTTACCATTCCACACCTCATGTGGATTCATGTCATCCAATACTGATGAGGATGATCAATTTACCAAGTAATATGCAATGTATAATGTCTCTTGCCGAAATTTCTGTCCCAACATAACACCATTGAACATGCTCCTTTCTCTTTCCATTATTGTCGTGTTCATCCTTTCTGCAACTCCATTCTTGATCTGAAAACAGATCCAGAAGCCTGATAGGGCTTAAAAATGCTCAAAAATGAAAGTGCTCGGAAAGTGACGAAAACTGTGCCATTGCGTCCATCTCGTCCTCCTGAATCTGGTGGTATAATTTTTATGTCAAACGGAGCCCGTATGGAGAAGATATCGCGTTCTGTCCGAAAAGCCAAACAGGCAAAATTTTGGGATGCTGACTGTACCTGTCCGTATAGTCTGTACAGACACATGTTAGTCCGTACAGTGCTGACGTGGCAGGGTCGTACAGCTGACGTGGACAAACCAGATTGCGACACGTGGCAGACAGAGAGGATGACATGTGGCAGCATCAGAGAGCGACACGTGGCGGGACCGTACGGAGGACACGTGGCATCACCAGGACGTGCCACATGTCACACAGATTTGGCATTTTCGGGGGTGATTGGACCAATAAAAATGTGACACGTGTCACCACTCACAGGGTGACACGTGGCACGTTGACGTCAGCATGGTGACGTGGCAGCTGACACGGCAGGTGACTGTGCAGTACGGCGGCAGATGACGTGGCATGACGTGGCAGTACGGCGGGGTGACAGGTGTCAATACGGCATCCGATGTGGCAGCACACGTGGGCCAATTAGGCGTTGACATGTGTCCTGTTGCGATTGGTTTAAAAACGCCACGTGGCCCACTAACAGGGTGCCACGTGGCGCTGTATGATTCGTCGATTGGGTTCAATGTAAATTTATTTGGTCGACGTCGGGCAGATTCGAACACGGGACGTCGGAGAGTGCAAAGGACCGGCACACACGGGCTAACCGGCCACACCGAGGGCAGTTCTTGTTTAAACATACGGCAAGTTTTGTTTTTGAAATGGTTAAAAGGTTCGGGCGGCGGGAAAAAGGGTTGGGGCCTAGCCCCAGCCCTCCACGCCAACACTCGACCACTCGCCATGTCCGGGGCTTATCCATAACCAATGGCGCAACGGCCATGATACGGAACCATACCACATACGCGGAACCAACGCGGGGGTTACAACGCATAGCCCGTGATTCCGGGTGCTAACCCACGGGACCAGAGCGAATACAGCGCGGGAGTCGGGGGTTTGTTATAACCGCAATCCTATGCAGATACATGTGACCAGGAGTTATATTCGGGTGCGCGGTTATTGTTAACTGTTGGACGCGGGTTGGGTATGGCCCGTGGCCCTATGGGCACGCCATAAAACCAGGGCTGGAGCATGGGAAGGTGGCCCGCGCTATAGCGCGTGGCCACATGGCCGGTGATGTGACCGCGTAAAGGGGGCCGAGCGCGCCATTTGGGGGCTGCGGCCTATTATAAAGTCCAAAGTGGGTTTTTAAAACAAGAAAATGGTTATTTTAAATTAATTAAAGCCTATATTAAGCAGATTTGCTCTATTTTGGGGGATATTGGGCTTTTTTGGAGGCCAGATTCTTGGAGGAAGTTGGGGATGAGAAACCAACTCCATTCCTATATAAACCAGGCCTGTTTGAGGCCAATGGACAGTCAGATTTGCAGAGTTATGCTGTTGGAAAGCCAAGCCAAAGTCAGTTTGTTGCAGGGTAGCCCTTGAGGTGGAAACGTTGTCGGATCGTTTTTGGGAGCTTGGAGCATCAGATTTGCGTGTCGTTTCTTGCATTGGGTTCTAGAGATCTGTGTCAACAAGACCAGATTAGTCTTGTAGCCTTTGGGCATTGTTGAGATGTAATTTTGAGCACTTGAGCAGAAATAAAGAAGCCTTCCCCACAGGAAAAAGGCCCGGAGACGTAGGCAAACATTGTGCCAAACTCCGTTATCAACCTGCGTTCTTATGGTTTGTTGTTCTTTATTGTTTTCAGATCTGCATATGTGTATTTGACTGATATAATTCTCTTATTTTCCTCATTCTTTCATTAAATTCTCAATGGTTAATGAATTCATGCAAGTTTTAAAAACTCAACCATAATCATAAAAGATCCTGCCGGATCAATTCTACTGGTGTGTATGGAGTAGTATTCTTATTTGATATGAAAAAATTCTTATAGAAATCGTCGAATTCATTCCTGTAGAATTCTCCACCATTATCTGTCCTGAGCATCTTAATTTTCTTCTCTATCTGATTTTCCACAAGATCCATAAACTCTTTAAATTTCTCAAAGACTTTAGATTTATTTCTAAGGAAGTAATCCATGTATTCCTTTGGAAGTCATATATAAATCTGACATAGTACACGAATTTACCTAGTGATAGAATTGTCACAACACCAAAAACTTCATTGTGCACCAACTATAAAATATATGTTGCCATCATAGCACCAAAGGAGAATCTTACCTAATTGTCCTTCCCATACAAACAATTTTCACGGAAATAAATATATAGAGATAAATTTGACATACATTCAACCATACCTTTATAATGTAGTACTCGAAGCCCCTTATCTCTTATATTCCATGGTCTTTGATGCCACAACATAGTCTTTTCTCTAGACATTGTAGAATTTTTTCCTTCTTCATATGCAATCATAGAAACAATGGAATTGTTGCACCTATCACTATTAGTTCTTTCAAGTAGCTTATGCATATTTCCAATCCAAATTCCCCTCAACAACACCATTTCTCTTTTAGCCATCCTGCAGGTTTCCTTTTCAAATATTTTTTTACACCAATGTCATCCATCTTTCTTATTCAAATAAACTTCCTGGAAAATCCTAGAATGTTTAGAACACCAGGGAGTGTTCTAATCCTACCATCCATGATCGTCAAATTCACTTTTCCTCATTCTATGATTTAGGCTATAGATTCATATCCTAGAAAAAAATCATTGCCATCATACCTTTCAACAAAGGGGTGTGCTACGAGTTCAATAAAGGCATGCAAAATAGATCATTTCATGAACAAAAATGTTTCTTCAACAATAGGTCATGTCTCAAGAAAATTAATTTTCTTGTGATATAGCATGTAGCACGAGAAAAAAAATTCCTTGTGGCACAGGTTGAGAGACAAAATTATAAAAGGGAGATAAAGAATAAAATAGCACAAGTAATTTCTGAAAATACGTTTGTGAGGCAATAGGGGAGTTGAACAAATTAGAACAAGGGAGGTAAGGCAGGATTCAAAGGCATCCAAAATTGAAATGAAAGAAAACAATGTACATGCAATAAAGTTAAAACAAAATAGGAGGTAAGTTATACTATTTTAGCCTCTAGAAAGGATCGAATTCTAAAATAATATAGGGGTTTGTTGCTAGCAAAAAAGGCACATAATACCACATTTGACCAAAGTGACCTTCCAACTACTAGCCATCCAACTATAGTCTATCATGAAGGTCAAGAATACCCTTAGCAACAACTACAAAGTTATTGTTAATATTCTTTGTAACAAACCTATTAGGCCCAAATTCAATTGTCTTGCCATGTTAGCTCGGGTAAGATGATAGATTAGAACTCAAAATTTGTACATGATACACATTAGTGATCACATCATCTTGACATTTGAATCCCACCATAACCAAAAATAATATGTGCATAATAATATGCAAGAAATATTTCTTCACATGTAGCTTTATTTAATTAAGAAAAGAGAGGCATGTCCTTATCCATATGATGGGTACAACCAAAATTTTCTATCCACTCACTTTTAGAAGTGTGAGAATTTAATGCATGATAAGTACTACTAAGAAGCTACCCTTACCTTCTGAAATTCAATTCCATGGGTTAGTCAATTGACTAGTCAACACCTTTCCTTCAAGATTCTTGATCTTATCCTCTATATCTTTGGTGTTCTTCCAATGAACCTTGTCAACATGTCATGTATTTCCATAGTATTGATATATCTTCTTCTTTTTACCTTTCTTAGTCTATGGTTTATCACCATGCATCATTTGGTTAGTCTAGTCAACACAATCCTTATCATGGTAACCTCCGTGATCTTTCCCTTGATTGTATTCTTAACCTTTTTCTCTATAGTTCTATCAACCTTTTCTCCCAAGGAGATGGTCCCATTTCTTATTCTCAAGTTTAATTTTTACCTTAATCAAGAAATTATGCTTTTCCCCTAATTAAAAAACCACAAAAATATCAAATATGTATTCCTTACCATCTACTTTTCTATAATCCCAACCAACAAAAGAAGTTGAGAATTAAACATCATTGTATGTGTTCAAATTCATCAAAGATAAATTCTATAATTTGATTGTCTTTCTTCAGAAAATCCTTTCCACATTCAACCAATTTCAGCTAAAGCTCCATATGCAAGCCAAATAGGCTTCAATACTATCCAAGAAGAGAGAATTAAGAGAAATCAACTCTTTCTTAATATTCATAACCTAACTCTCAATGATGTTGTCTAATAGGGTCTTCAACTTATTCTAGACTTGATTGAAGAAATTGGTCTCACTTGTATGAAAGAGAATCTCCCTAGAAATGTAGGTCATCAATACTCCTATAGCCTTGTCCTTCTTTGAATTTATAATGGATTTTATCATGTCCATCCTTAGAGTCTAGAACTATAGTTTTTGTAAAGTGTTGAAGTGGTTTAATATTCGTTAGTTTTTCCATATCTTGTGCCCACATGACATAGCTACGGCCATTCAGAACCATAGGTTTTTGCTATGAACCCATGATCATTCAATAAAACCCTAATAATCTACAATTCAAAAGAATGAATTGATATACTAGAGAGATATAACTTGATATGAGTACATATACATACAACAACCACCAAAGCGACTTGTACAAAATAGGTTGAGTCTCAAACTAGTAGCCTTGATATCATGTTAAAGAACTAGGGAACTGCAAAATCAAATAACAATGATTTTCGAGAAGAGGTGGTGTCTGTAAACATTGTTATAATACCGAAGCACATGTGAGCACGAATTATATGGAATGAATAATCAACACATAATATTAGCCAAATCATAATTAGTTATTCTTAAATAAAGGAAGGTCTAGTCAACTTTGATCACCTTAAGTGCACCTAGACATATTCCTTTTTTTCCTTGACCTATGCACCAATCGACATTCTTTGGATTGTTATCACACAAATTGTAGGTTTTGAAAACCATGACCCAAATCACAAGAGTGAGACAAGTATGGGAGTGCATACCCACTGTCATCTTATATAGACACTCCCCTCGCTTTAGTTATGATAAGTCACCACAAGGGGGGAATATCAGTGACCATAGGGGGATTGATATGGAAGGTGAGAAGATGATGGTGAAAACCCCTATAGGTCATATTTGGGGAAGGATAAAGGCTTGGAGATGGCATCTTGTTGGTGAAGAATGGTTGCCAAGCATTGAGTACCTGCATCGCAGTGTTATCACTACCCAGAACTATACAATGGATCAAGATACAAACCTTAAAACAAGGGGAACAAACAAGAAACCTTGCTATCCAAAAATTGCAGCAGGAAAGAGATATATATATCAGCAATGTAAGATGTCCATAGCTGCAAAAATAACCATGCAAAACAACAAATACTTATTGGGAAATTAAGTATTTTACATGTAGGTAATATCTCAATACTTAGACACAATTTTTGATGGTAAAAGAGGGATGCAAAATGATATTATCAGCAATATATTATGATAACCTTATGATTGTAGCAAACGGTTTCTACAACAACAAGATCTAGCCATGGAAATAGACAAGCAAACCATTAAACCAATAGCTAATGATCAGTAGAACAATAATCTAGGTTCACGAGTAAACTTTAGTGGTATATTAGTAAGAAATGAGTGTGAGAGATGGGGGAGGATTGATCCAAGTGGATATTGGTGGCCACCCACCTTTTCCAACATGCTCAAAACAGTTTTCTGGCAATTTTGGCAATTTACTATTTTTAGTAGTTTTAACTTCCGGGGCCATTTTGAGGGTCTAAATGAAGGTTTTTGGGGATAGAGCTTCTCATTGATAGCCGAAGGAATGATTGAGCCCCAAAAATGAATTTCTGCGACTATAAATTTCCAACGGGATATAGTGCACCAAAAACAGAGATCATATGCAAATGTTACGACCCCAGCAAGTTGATGTATTGACTTACCCAAATGGGGCCCACGTGACTTTTGGTGCTTCATCTCCTAGGGTTAGGTTTTTGGATGTCTAGGGTTTTTGACATTCCTATTTATTGTAAAAATGCCTTCAGAGCCTCATTGTAATCATCTTCTTGTGAATGAGCACACTCATCACATATCTTCTCAGAGATAAGTCGCCACCATTCCAACAAGCTTGTTTTCCACTACATTTTATAGTTTCAGCTTATTTTGTTATTGAATAGAAAACTAGTTTTACTATATCTCTGTTATTCTGTGTTAAGCATATTTTAATAATACATATTCATTTCATTCTGCTCATAAAATCTGGATCAGTGGTATCAGAGTGGTCTGTGTTTATATTATGATAGTTGCGGGAGGTATTAACCTNAGATTAGAATATTTCGGAAGAAAGAAAATATTTGGATATAACCCTAGAAGAGAAGTCAGCTAAAGGAAATACTATAAACTATGTAATTAGCACCCAAAATGAGAATTCATCCCAGGAAGTCTGGCAGAAGTAGTATAAATACAGGAGGCCAGTGTTCATTTTAGCCAAACTTCTTAGAATTACAGAAGTACACTTGTGAGCACTACAGAAGGCCAGTTTGTGCGCAAGTATTGGGAGTAGCTACTACCAGCAATTCTACAATCTCCATTTTTGGTTTTTATGGGTTGGACTCTCTGATCAGTTTTGGTTATCTTTTATTGGTGCATTAGCCTTGTTTGGCTATTTATTTGTTGCCGAAAATTCTTCTCTCTGTCAATGTCAAGGTGCTCGGGGGTGGCATTAGTGCCTATGGTTGGGTGACAATATTGCTATATTGTCTATCGTTAAACAAGCACATCCAATATTCTAAGAGGTTAAGGGCCCACACCTCCTTCATTCATTCTAACCACTGGAAGGAGATAAGACATAAGGTTATCAATCTCGTTGAAGAACTGCCACTAGGGTTACTAGCAAGTGAAGTTACTAAAGCACTGTCGCTAGGGTTACTAGAAGGTGCAATTGCAGAAACCCTAAAAACATTATCCAACACCTTATAATGGAACACCTTACTCAAGGATAATATATTCAAGTGCTCCTTAATCCAGCACACCTCTTGGAACTCTCAGAAGGAATAAACGTCAAGGTTGAAATTTTGGGTCAAATCTTGACCATTCATCAGTCAATAGAAGTCATGAATGAAAAGACAAATCATGTACACCACTCAGCACTCACAGTAACGATTGCAGATGAAATGTGGATAATTGAGAGTGGAGATTCCAGGCATATGACAGGATATCAATCCATAATCTCCAATCTAAATGAAAAAAAGACATCATACAAGGTAGAACTTGGAGACAAAAACACTTACCCAATCGAAGGAATTGGTCAAGGCTCTGTCAAATTGAAAACAGGTAACAATGTTCATTTGATAAACGTATTGTATGTACCTGGTTTAGAAAATAATATTGTATCCATGTTGAGTTACTTCTCCTATATACCATCTGATTTTATTGACCCAGGGTTCATGTCTATTTGGGTTTCCAACAAATCCTCTAAAACTATTGGCCCTCCTGGTAAATCAGAAGGCAACACAGCACAAAGAATGCGTTGCACAATCTCACTTGAGATAGATTTAATGGGTGGATGTAATACTTAGGTGTTTATAGCCTAGGATTGAGTGCGAGATATGAGAACTGTATATTGAACCAGTATTATAACTTGTAAACACAATATACTGGCATTCGTGATTAAGCAGGAAATATAATAACTCATTCATTAAGCATAATAATAACTGTTGAAGACAATAAATATATGCATGAATTCATCACATAACACAAATGTTACTATGGTTCACCCCCTCCTGGGCTACGTCCACAAAGATCTGGCTCTTGGCTTTTTTATTATAGTAATTATGTCCCTACAGCATCGTGCAGTTTACAATTCTTCACAGTTGGGTAAGATCTATATGAGGTAGACTAGATCATACCAGTATCCTCAACCTGTGATCTAACCCTCAAGATATACCCTCCTTAGTCTTCTCCATCTTAACATCTTATATAAAATAGATCATACATCAAAACCCTGCATATCGCAACAACTCGTAGATAACTAGTTAAACTCAATAATACTTTGAACCGTCTCCTTAACATA
>JASDQU010102808.1:87092-113374 GCA_032191745.1 Picea mariana
GGGTATTTTAAGTGTGGGAGCAGTGAATTGACAAATAAGTGTCGATGTTGCATATCGGTCATGAGATATTTCAATTTCCCCTTGAGTCGCTTGAATCTATGGTCAATATCCCATATGGATTCTCCTAGTTTATCTTGGATTTCTATCATCTTATTCATGTATTGATCCTCTAAACTCAGCTTCTGGAACTCATTTATCAGTAACTTCTTAATGTTTGTCAGTGTCCTTGTCGTCCCAGGTGCATTGTTTGCATATAGACTCGTGTACCAATCTAGTGCACGGTCTCTTAACGTAATAGCTAACTGTGCAAGTTTGGTATCTTCATCAGTGATATGTTTTTCTTCCCAGATATTTGCACAAATGAACAAGTGTTTCTCAGGGTCTTCTACTACTTCTCCTAGAAATTTCGGTAACCTAATGGTGGGATCGTTTCTTGCCATTCTAAATGTCGAACTACTACCTCCACATGGTGTCGATCAATTATTAGTGTTGCATGAACTGGATCCTCCAGTTGTTTCTCCTTGTGTAGATGTACTTCATGCTATCGAACTTCTTCCGAACTTCGGTTGTCTAAACGGTGGTGTTCTCTTTGGTGTATTAGTTGCACATGGGTTTATGGGTTCCACACTAACATTAATATGAATAGGATTTTTGCCTTCTCTTCCTGTTCTTGGACCTCTTGTCTTCCTCTCATATGTTGCGCACAAGATTTCCTCAATCTTATCCACAACTCATAGATCCTCTACCTCTTCCTCATCACTCGCCAAGCCTTCCCTCGTGGCTACGGATCTCTTCTTGGTATTCACTTTGTATTGGTAGGGTACTCTGCTATGTGTCTTTCCAGTTGTCTCCACGATCCATCTAATCTGATCATCATCCATCATGATCGGGTCCAAGGGTTCCTCCTTCCCTTTATCCTTTCCTCCTTCCATTTTTCCTCTTTCTGTCAGTGCTTCCCCCCTTCCCCTATGCACACAGGGAAGTTTAGCTATCTAATTCCATTGTCATTACACCTTTGTTGTATAACAGTATCTTAATAGATGTATACAACGATCTAATGTACCTTCCTCGAGGTCCATGTAGAAAATATTGCTTCGCTACGCTATATGACTTCGTTGTGTCTACTGCAAACTCTAATATAAAGCCTTCCATAATACTATCGAGCCAAAAGTCTACTGCGTGGGTGAATTGGTTCTTCACCTGTTGTAACTGCTCGATCTGTACTAGGGTCCACTCTAACTGTTGAATACGGTTCGTTGCATGGTTATCCTTTAACCTTAGTATCCACTCCTGCAATAAATGTCGAAAATCACAGAAAAAGACTTCATGTAAATCAGTAAACACGTATTTCTCAAGATATTTACGGGGTGTTATTCTAGGCTTTCAGTTATCTTTCTGTGCAAACTCCATCTCTTTAGTTCTTAGCCAAGTTTCAATCTCTGCTTTTGTGGGATTCCATGGTCTCAACATCCCCTTCTAGTAGCTCATTTCTTTCTCCTCTTCTTTACTTTTCTCTTGCTCAACCTATCTCATCTACTCAATCCTCTCTTGTTCCTACCAATGACAATGGAACCATTTTTTGTGTTACTTCTCCTATATACCATCTTATTTTATTGACCCAGGGTTCATGTTTGTTCGGGTTTCTAACAATGCCTCTAAAACTATCGACCCTCTTGGTAAACCAGAAGGCAACACAACACACACAATGCGTTGCGTAGTCTCAGTCGAGTAGCTTTAATGGGTGGTTGTAACACTCAGGTGTTTACATCTTAGGATTGAGTGAGAGATATGATAATTGTATATTGAACTAGTATTATAACTTGTAAATGCAGTATACTTTCATTCGTGAATAAGCAGGAATTATAACAACTCATTCATTAAGCATAATAATAATTGTTGAAGACAATAATGATATGCATGCATTCATCACATCACATAGATGTTACCATGGTTCACCCCCTTCTAGGCTACGTCCACAAAGATATAGCTCTCGACTCTTTTATTATAGTAATTTTGTCTCTACAATGTCGTGCGCTTTACAAATCTTCATAGTTTGGTAATATCTATATGAGGCAGACTAGATCTCACTAGGCTCCTCAGACTATGATCTAACTCTCAAGATATACCCTCCTTCGTCTTATCTAGCTCAACATCTTATACAAAATAGATCATACAGCAAAACTCTACATATCGCAACAACTCATAGATAACTAGTTAAACTCGATAATGCTCTGAACCAACTCCTTAACATCTCGACCCCCCTATGATACCTAAGTATCGATATTTATTTGTTCTCTAGCTCTTCAACCATTACAATACATTACCAAAACCCTATCCCTACCGTCGTTAGGTCTTCCCTTCATGCACGCATGTTGTTCCTCCTTCTAGCTGTCACTTTCCTCGTTCATGCTTTCTTTCCCAAAATCGCCTTGCTTTTCTTCTTTGGCCTGATTCCAACAATCCATATCTTTCCTAGAAGATAAAGGAAACATAATAGCCTTTGTAGATGGAAAAGTATTATCTTTTCCTAGATACTCCAGCATATATAATGCTAGAGTTATTGTAACCCATGAAGGAAGACTATACAGAATATTAGAACAAAATTGTTACGAGGAAAATCTCTCTATGGCTAGGGTGAACCACAACAGACGGAAATGACTGCAAAAATCAACTCTATCCCATAAACATGCTATATAAACCAATGTGAAAGCGAGATAAGAAAGAGGCATACCTCGTCCATATGTTCGATGATGTCCACCATTGAGCACTTTGACCCAAAGCTATATACCTGCAACAAGTTCTCAACAAACAATCAAAACAAGCATATGGTGGAAATATAAAAGGTTAGCACATTAGATAGAGTAATCCATCAATATTCATAACAAATACGCCCATGGATAATAATTCATATATTTGCAAGATATTAATTGGATGGGAAAGGAGTATTTATATTAATAAATGGTCAGCATAAGTGAAAATATTACAGAATTCTGTGTCGGAACGGTTTGGAACCGAGAAACAAAGTTCCTTCTAGTTGGGCCTCCACACTTCAATCCTCCACCAACAGAAACCAGGTTCCTTCCAGCTGGGCCTCCACCACTTCAATCCTCCACCAATGGAAATCTCATATAAGGGAGACAATCAGGTTCTCCAACAATAATGGAAGAGCTTGGGGGCTAAACATTGTCTTTAGACTTAAAGGACAAAGAGATGCAGACTCAATGTGAAGTAAATAATTCCTCTGGAGTAACTTTGCTCTCAAAGTTGAATTCTCTCTCCTTTTACATAGCTTGGAATTGGCTTCTTTATAGCCTTCAGAATGGAACTAAAGGGCCGAGTCGGAACGTTTCCATTATATGGAAGACCAAGGATTAGAGATCTCCTATTGTGGCATTGAAACCCCGTTATCATCATAACAATTTTCAGATAGGATCCAAATTTCAGAAATTTAGAGAAGAGCTACATCACTGTGGAAACGTGATAGTTTGGGGGATCGGGCTACATCTGGAGGCATATGGAAAAATATAGCAAATGCATGAAAGGTAGGACCCGGTGGACTGTTGATTTTGAAGCAGCCCAGATCAATGGTCGAGACCCATATCGGGCGGTGAAATAACACAAAGTTTAATTATATGAAGGTTGGCTGGGGAAAACTACAGTGGTTTCATTCGTGGATGTGTGGAACCCTCAGAGGTACATCAGGGTGAAAAGAGGTCTACCTAAAACCGTTTTATCCAACCCCTAATATCAAAAGTTGATGGGACCCGGCGAACCGTCGATCTTGAAGAAGCCTGGATCAACGGCTAAGGTGCATATTGGGCAATGAAGCAGCGTAGAGGATAATTAGTCGAAGGCGGGTCGGGGAAAACTATCGTATTTTCATTCATGGATGTGTGTCATCATCAAAAGTACATTGGGACGAAAAGTGGTTTATTCAAAACCATTTTCCCCAATCCCCGATATCAATAAGAACGTATAAAAGGAGGGCCCCCGGCATTATTTTATGATATTCTAAAGCATTCAAACGTTCAAAAATTGGTGCAAATCATCCATTTGAAACTGAAGCTCAAAACTGAATGATATTCATGCTTTCTTCGCCGCTTAACAGGTATTTTTCGCCATGGCCGCTAACCCTATGATTTTATTCGTAACTAAGAAATATCTCGCCTCTAGAGAAGAATCCCTAATTGACAGGGACTCCGACGTTTTCGACACAGGAATAACAATCTCACCTATTTACATGTCTAGATCCAATCTGCTAGACAATGTTGGAAAACGTATACCGTTCCTTGAAGCAGCCCAAGCGTCCATCGCCTCTTACGCCGTATAAGTCATTTTTACTTTCCCAAAGTTCGTCAGCTAGTGTGCAAAAAAATATTCGCAGGAAGAAAAGGCCACTTTGAATAAGATAGGGTAAGAATTTTTATGTGAAATAGATAGTTCTTCGCTTCAACACACCCTCAGTATACCAGAGTCTTCCCCCACAGTGTCAGAGCACTTCGAGGAAGAAAAAATGATCAAAATATAAAGAGAATGACCCTCAGAAGTAAAAACTTTGTTTTTGCAAACCATTTCAAACCTGAACACCATTATGAAAGTCTATCATTACCTATCAATGTAAACATTATGATTATTGAGGTCCAGTGGGCTTGTTCCCTACTTGGTCAAATTTTAGGGTTGGATAACGATAAGTTTGTAGTAGAGGTCATGTTGGGTTTCTTGTTGACCTTCTTTATGTCAAATACTAGTCATTCGGTTTGTATCAGTTTCAATAGGTTCATCGTTGATAATATGCATGAACAACTGGTAAATTTCAATTCATTAAGACACTTCAGATACTACACTCACTTGCTGAGAATGTTCTTAGAATTGAACAACACTGAATTCCCTAAAACAACATTCATCTCAACTCAATGTAAGAGGATCACCATGCTTATTTTCTTCAATAAGATCATGTCCAGGGTGCACAGTCTTATCTTCGACACAGACCTCCCAAGGGTTCTAGAAGAAATGAAGAGATTTTTACAACCAAATCCAGAGAACAGGGTGGGAGATTGGATGTTGTTCATACAATCTACTGTGATCTGGTTATATGGATATCAAGAAGGACCTTAAATTTTACCAGTCTTTTTGACTCCCATAGTCTTTTCCTTAGAGTTCATCAGACAAAGGATTATTTTAGAGACAAATCATTTTCTAAAGATGCACAAGGCATCTAACTTAAAATTCCCTTTCATGGTGGGGCCCTTTGTGGTAAAGACCAGGTCTTGTTTACCTCATATTCAAGCCAAACTCAGTGAATTTGGGTTTACACAGTTGCAGGGGAGGAGATATGACCCACACCAGATCATATCTAAGAGGAGGTTGATGAGAAAACAAAGCCCCTACGAACAAGAGCAAGTTGAAGAGTTTGATAGATTGGCAAACTTGGAAGACTGGGAAAATATGGAGATCACTTTGCAGACTTATCATACACAACAGATAGAATCTTCCCCTCAGTAGGTCTAGACAAAGAAAACTTCTTCGAAGTTGATTATTAAATCCCCAAAGGAGAGTGTTTATCACAAGAGGAGTAGTTCAGAGGCACTAGGTGCCAGTAGTTAGGGAAATATTCTCAAGAAAATGAAAATCACACCATATTCTCAGGTAGTGGACCTAGAAGAAGAATAACCTAAAGAGAAAATGAGCATGGAGATGGTGGAAAGTGGAACCAAGAACGAGGAGGCTGGTACAGGAATCATGCCACAAAGTGAAAGCAGCTCGAGGGTTTTCAGCAGTAGAAAACATATCTTTAGTAAGACACCTGGAGCAGTTTATCAGTCCAAAGAAGAATTAATGAACCAATATGTTGTGAAGGTAAGTATGGCCAATAGTGAAATAAGAGACCTATTTCCAAAGGCAGAGAAGATCTCTCGGCACAAGGCTTCCCTTCTCTCAGTCAGGGATGTGGAAAGAAATACATTTAACATAGCAGTGGTTGATGATGATAAAGTGTCTGAAATAAAGATGCATTATGAAAATATTGGTGCCCCAGACAAAGTAAAGTTTCACAGGAATGTCAGTGATATGCTATATTCAGACTACCTAAGTTTAGGTATGAGGGTTTTGATATTGACAACACATGCACTCAAATTAGATGGACAATTGAAGCAGGAGAAAGCATCCAGTAAGGCCTGGAAAACACAGGTCAAAATATTGGAATCTGAAGGCCCTCGAGGAGTAAAGGCTTCTTTAGATGAGAAAGATAAAATGATCCAAATCCTAAGGAAGAAACTGAATATGTCTTCCATAGAACATCCACACACAACAGAGCTACCTTCTCTAGAGAAAGAGAAAGAGACGTTCAGACAAGAAGCACTAAATTACAAAGCTAAAGTGTTGCAGCTGGAAAAGGAGAAAGAGAATTGGTTACAAGGAAAAGTAGCAACATCAGATATGGTTGTCATTGTACCTTCTAATGCAGAAGTTGTATCGAGGACTGATGGATTGGTTCAAGCCATGTCCCAAGTGAGTTTACAAACATGGGAAATAAAAATCCTTAAGGAGGCCTTGCAAAATATGAAACAAGAGATGAAAATAAAAGATGAAAAGATGACTCCACTCCAAAGAGAAAATAAAGATTTGCAAGAGAGAGTAAGCAAGTTGAGAACAAGGTTAAAAGGTAAAACATTGTTACAAGGAGCTAAACATGTGATCTGGGATGCTATTGTTGCAGAGGCTGCTAAGTGCAGGGTTTATCTGAATTTTATAAATGACAAAGACAGCGTGGCTACCACAGCCTGAAGCAAGTGTACTATTGTTAATGAAACATTAGCCAAGAAACCCTCGGAATGGGCCTAGAATGCTACTGATTTGCTTAATTTTGTACCCACTATTGATCTTCAGACTATTGGGGTAAAGGATAGAAATATGTTGATCATCTGGGCTAGGAGAATCATCACCAAGCACAACTTGCTCAAATCGGTTCAAAACAAAGCTATGCAAATGGAGCACAACATACAAGAGTTTAAAGACACATTTGAACAATTGTTTTTCAAGGGCCTCCCACCATTTTGGGATGGAAAAGGTTCATTATACAATCAAGAAGACTACAATTCTCTCCTCATTCAGTGTAGGATGGACCATTCCAAATTTCAAGGTATGGAAGAAAGTCTGAAAGGCCCAAGTCTAGTAGAGTATTTGGCCACACACTTTGAGATTTTGAATCAATTTAAAACAGTGAAGATTGATATACCGATTATGTCTTATGCCACGTGCATTGACCTAGAAATTTTGATTAAAGAGATGATGGACTACAATATTACTTTTGAATCACAATGGAAGGAAATCATGCAGTTGGGCAAGATGAAGTGCAGTTTTCCCAGGACCAGCAAGTGACCTCCAGGTGTCACCAGACCAATGATTTCGATAGAATATCAAGACAAGCCAGATGTCATAAAGGAAGCTGAGCAGTCAGAGAAATTCATTCCTATTTTTGAAGCGTCTTTTGAGTAATCATTGTAAATCAGTTCATATACCGAGACTGTCACTTGAACTTACTTTAATTAGTTTTAGAAGCTGAAACATTTTGGTTTCATCCATTGTAATCGAAATGTATAAATACTGGGGCATTTGAATGAATTAATGTTGGCAGAAGTGCAAGAGCACCTTTTGGTTGTTTTGAACTCTAATGTAATTTTCTGAAGCTGAATTGAATATATATGCAGAAGCTTTTGAAGTCTCTATGAAAATATTCTAATGGTGGTGATATGATTTGTGTCTTCCTTCATTGTATGTATTTCATGTGATATTTTCTTCCATTTACATTTTCGTCTGTTTAAATTGGAAATTTAAAGGCCCAAAATTTTTCTTATGATGCTCTTGGCTTAGCAATTTAAACTTTGTGTATTTCTTCTTAACAAATTTAGAACTCATTTCAGTAATGCTCTAATGCAGTTATTTGTTTTCCCTTTCTTCCTACACTCTACTTAAATTCAAATATAACTCAGATCCATTGCCTCATTTAGCCTTATCCTCTTGAGAGTTCTACCGGGTGGTCATTGTTTTCATTCACTTTCAGAATTTTGACTCCATAGCCTTGAGTGTTCCTCCCCTTCCTTGCTAGCAACTTTATTAAAAACCTCCAAAACAAACCAAATATAGCAACCGATTATCACATAAATATCAAGTGACACGAGAGATCCCTCTCTGAGTTGAGAGGGCTAGTGCTTCAGCTCTAAAGATGGTTGAAACAGTTACCTCTGTCATTTTTCTATCAGCCGGACAAAATTTACAGAGTGCTAACAAACCCGACATTTAATTTCATTTTCTGGCACAAATCCTGATGTACGCAGGTTGTAGTGGAGCATCCTGCATATACACTTGTTGTATATGGTGCAAGATGCGTACAAGTGGAAAAAATTGAATTTTTGTCTCTGGATTCTTTCAACGGGGAAGATAAGTCTGCATAAAGAAATGGAATAAGGCCCTCTATGCAAGATTGCATAAGGTGAGGCAAATCTTGCTATAACAGATTCCCCCTAATGTGTGAGGTCAGAGGAGTATATGTGATGGTCAAAATACATTATAAATAACCTAGAAGTGGAGTGGTAGGGGAATAGATGGATGAACTCGTTGCTCATTACATTTTTCACTGACTTTGCATACATGGATGCCAAAAATACACTGCAGATCCATGTGAAAATATACCAAACAAGCGTCCATGGCCATGAATAGGAAGATACAAATGCAGTTACATGCCAATAGTTTTTATAGTCATGAACAAGGCCCAGTAGAACCAGTCTCAAAACCAATCTGAATATATCTATATACCATGGAGTACAATCTGATCTCCCATGATCACTGAATTCATATAGGTACTGGTCCAATGAAAAGGAAGCAACAACTCAGGAAAGTTGTGGCCACATAGTGATGTCTTCAAGTCTTCTACACAATCCTCCAAAGGTGCAAGTATACATCATGTGAATAAAGGTTTTGAGGTCGAACACAATGAGACATTGTTTGATTAGAAATCATTGATGTATACCGTTAACAAATGTGATACAGCCTACCGATAATGAAAGTAGGTATCAAGGAACCAAGTATATTCTTACAAGTGTGAATAAAGGAGTCGGTGTCGAACACCTGAAGAATCCATCTATTAGGATACATTGATGTATTCCCAACTGTCGATGGCGAGAGAGACTTCCACTGATGACTGCAAGCCTCAAGGTACTGATAAGACTCTAGGTCCTGTTTCCAGAATAAATGGGCTGAATTTGATGGAAAGAGACCCGCTAAAAGGAGATCATTAAGGAATCTCTCATCAGTCACCATGAGGTACAAATCAGGAGCTTCATGATTTAGTGGAAATTGGACGAAGAACATGTTCATGAACCAACAAACCTGTGCTCTTTTTACATGCACCAAGTGCAAGAGGTACACGAAAAGGACCCTCTGAATAGCATCCAATGATGAAAACTGTTGACAAAGATGAGAAAACCACCAATAAGGCTAATGGCATCCAATACATTGCATGAATCCCAATCTGTGAATAGATATCTTGTCATCGAACACAAGGGAAACCACCCATTCAATGACCAATGATGAAATGTCGACTATTGGGTTCAAGTTTACCTACCAATGATGAAAGTAGGGGCATGGTGCATGATAGGACTATAGTATCATGTGATTCTGAGACAAACTAAGGGTATGGCCAACATGCAAAGTCAAGAGTTCTGAGGAGTAGCTGACACAAGTTGATAGAATTTCTTTGAATAAGAGCAAGAGACATATGGAGGACTCTGACAACATAGACCCAATGATGAAACCATGAGATGCATGAGGCATCAATGAAATTCTCTATAGGGACTGGAAGAGTAACCAGTTGGTAGGGAATACTGTATAACGATCTTAGCTTTCTAAGGACATTCTAATCCCAAAATTATGATGATGAATGGACTCAAATAACTTTGTTCTATGTTCAAAGGTGACACAACTACTGCCAACATAAGATAATACTCCCTTCACACCCATATTTTTTTTTTTTCATAGACAAATGAATGCTATGATACAGAGGAGGAAATGAGTTTCACAAGTAAGAAAAACTAGTTCCAGCAGTGGAAAATACCTATTCTCAATGCATGGAAGTGCATGCGAGAGATGGACACTCGGGGGAATGTTCCCTCTTAGGTATAGGGTGTCAAATTGCGAAGGATATAAACAAGGCTCTGCTTGGTTGAGGATGAAAAACTGCTGAGGCAAATGGTTTATAACGTAAAGCGAGAACCGACTATAGGCTCAATAATGCAAGCAAGGGCATGAGATGCAATCACAACTTAATGCCAAAAAATGTCATTTTTTATATTTTTTAGTCTATTTGGTGTGAAAAAAGGATAAACTTGTGCCAAATAGATGTCTTTTTGAAACCAACTTACGAGTGTGAAAAAGACGAATCCACTCGGCGATCTTTTCAATTTTTGATAACAAGTCGGAAAAGAGCTTAACTAAGACTCGCAATCTTTCAAGTCCAATTTAACAAGTGTGAAAGGGACAAATCACTCGACAATCTTGTCAATTTTTAAAGGCGAGTTGGAAAAGATATTAAAATAAACTCATTTGGGAGTCCACGGAGTATAAGGCTGAATGTTTATGAATGATAAATGAGGCTCAGCATAAAGTCTAGAACGCGTTATTGGGGACTCCCGGTCCTATGAAAAAGTCTCTGCATGGGCACCAAATGTAGTAAGGGATCTAACTAGGGCACCCATGTTCGGTAAGTCTCTACCACTTGATAATGACACGACTTTGTAGAAGATGGCAGGTTTTGTGTCACAACAAATGGGTTTGTACCTAGGGAATAAAGAGCAACAGTTATACGATAATGTGAAAATTCATAACGGAGTGGATACGTGTCCTATATGTTGGGTAATGACAATACATGTCCGTGGTGATGAACGACCAACATAACGCTGAAATCTACAAGAATCCCAGGTTAAAACTGCAAAAACCAACTCAATCCACCTTTGTATTAGTCCATTAGGTGAAAAAATGGATTAAAACTATAGAAAGTGGGTAAAACTAATTTATAAATAGTAACAAAATCAAAAATTACTATATCATTTTGATTTTTTACCCAACTAGTGCAAATTGGACCAAAATACCTCCGATATTCAAACGACGATTGCAAGAGCATCATGCAACAAAATTACAAACTGTTTGGATTAGGTAATTCTTGTTCTCCTCCTCTTCAAATTCATTGGATTAAATTTTTGAATTAGGCTCTAAATTTTTAGTTATTGAGGGCGCAAAGTGTAGATTTTGGTGTACATGGGCTGGCTTCAGTCAGATCGCATATACGACGAGGTATACACACCTGTGTAAACTACAGGATGCGTATATCAAGCCCTACACGCAACTGTATGAAAATTAGGTCACATACATGCACAAAAACAATCATTTTGGAGGGTTATAACTCAAATTTTAATTTGTCTTTGATAGGATGGTTCTTGAATGGAGAGAGAGAGAGAGAGCACGAGGAGGTCGACGTTGTTGTAGATTAATATTTGGGGGTCCAAATGGACTTAAATCGATGTGGCTTATATAATTTTTGGGCACTCAAAGGAATGAGATCCCAAGTGAGGTTTCTTGAGATGATTGTGGGTTACTGGGACCCTGAGAGTGAGAGCTTCAATATCAATGGGAAACCATTGAGAATTGAAGTAGAGGACATTTACTTTTTGACTGGCCTATGGAGTCGGGGAGAGGTTGTAAACCCCAAATCATGGGGAGTCGGGAGTGGGATGAAGATAGAGGAATATATCAATTCCCATTGTGTACAAGGGACTCCGAATTTAGGGAGTCAAGTCCCTATCTGGGAAATAAACAACCTCAGTTTGAATATTATTGTCCTAGTATTGACCAGGATCACAGGTTTGACCTCGCTGCACCAGGCATCGAGGTTGCTCATGTTCTATGCAATGGAGTGTATGAGACCTAGAGTGTATGACTGGTGTACCTCACTACTGGAAAATATGAAGAGCCAGCTGACAGAGTGCAAATAGGGGAGTNCCTATGCAGTTTCTTTTTTGATCGGGTTCCAGGCCTGGGACCTAGAGTTGAGATTCTTCCTAGAGGACCTCGCGATCCAGTCATGGCACGATGGACCGAGGTAATGAGGTGACAGGGGGGAAGGTAGGGTGTCGACACCCTACAATGAGGATTTCTTCTACCAGTCGTGGTGATAGGTCATCGCTCTTGATGACTATCCCTATGAGGGTATCGAATTAAAAGGATATCCATACATGCCACTCCCACTAGGGACCGCCTATGGTGACATAGGTATGTCAAATGTTTTTACATATTTCATTTTTTTGTATTTTTGTATAATAGAAAAAAAATATTTTTGGATGGTGTTTAAGTATTGACTAGACATTTGTGAAATGCAGATCTGGGTCCACGATGGCTAGAGGGCTTCCCTCGACATTGACGGAGGAATCGGGGAGATGAGGCGACAGGAGGAGAAGACAAGAGGGTCCTATAGAACGTGCAGGGCAACCTGTCGCGTTTGACCCACAGGATACCCATGGTTCATGTATAGGATCTACCTGAAGCCATGCAACGACAGGTGGTTGGTGTACCCAGGGTATGGGTACGACTCTTTCGGCGTCTCGCAAACGTCGTGGTTTGCTACCATGACACACATACGGCGCCATAGGCGTAGATGTTGTGGGATATTGTAATATTGGTTGGATATGTGTATTGAGGGTATTAGCCCCAATTTTGTACTATAAACACCATATTTTTTGAAATATATAAAAAGGATCTTCAACTTTACTTATATTTTACAATGTGTACATTGATTAGATGGTTTTCTTTGCTTTTAAATATCTGACAAATACCAATCTAAAATGAAATTAGCATAAGAATTAGATACATGATTAAAACTCATAGGAATATGATAATATGTAATAAAATCAAAATGTCATTCTAAAATACATACCGATAGGAATCATCGGAGTAAAGTAGGATCACGCACACGGTAAATGTCGTTCAACTGACATACTACTAACTGGGAGTCCAGGCGAACTTCTAACAAACGAATACCATGTGAGATAGCATCGTGAAAAAGTTCTATAATGATGCTATATTCGGCCACATTATTCGTGGATGGCCCTAGGCACACACCTCTTGAAGACACCAGTATACCCTTGGGTGAGTAAACCACCCAAGCGGAGAAATCCAAGTTCCGTGTATGAGGAGTGGCTTCGTCTACAAATCCTAGGTAGACTGAAGACTCCGTTGACATCTGCCAACCAAGTGAAAACTCGATAAGCAACCCGAATATGAAAAGAAAAAATATATATACACTAAATTACATTAGTATAAAGAGAGTTCCGCCCAGGCCTGGGGCTCAAGCGTAATATCATTTTAAGTAGAGCCCATTTCTGGGCTCGGCCAACTTATTCCCTTCATAGTCTTCTAACTCATAGGCTCCTTTTTATAAAACACGTCACACGATGTAAGTACCGTACCACATGGGTTTAAACTTGCCTTCCCCCAGTGGTTCTTTGGCTTGATAATACAAGAGGACCAAGTCACCCTTGGCGTACAACCGAGGATAGACAGAGTTATCGTACTAGACCTTGACACATTTTTTGTTCACCTCGATAGTCATAGAGGAGTCTCGATGATGCTCATTGAGACTCTCTAGGTGCACAAGGCGTTGCTCGAGATAGGAAGTGTCAGGTAGGAGCGTGACTTCCAACTTAAGAGAAGAGATTTCGCATTCAATAGGTAAAACCGAATCCACACCTTGTACTAACTGGAAAGGGGAAAAACCGGTGGCAGTATTGATCGAGGTTTGGTATGCCCAAAGTGCAGGATATAGCATGATGTGTCAGTTGGACTTGCTCTGACTGACAGTTTTTTGCAAAATGGTTTTGAGAGACTTGTTGACGGCCTATACTTGTCCATTTTCCTGAGGTTAATAGGGAGAAGAATGACCATATCTAAACCCAAGCTTAGTTTCTAGTTTTTCTATCATCTCATTCTGAAAGTGATTGCCATGATTAGTGACAATCTCACTCGGGATATCGAACCGGGAGATTATTTGATTGAATACGAAAAAGGTTGTAGTCTTCCCATCGGATTTAATAGTAGGCATGGCCTCAACCCACTTAGTAAAGTAGTCGATGACCACGATAATGTGTTTATTCCCCCCAGACGAAGTTCAGTTGCAATCGACGAAGTCCACCCCCCACTTGGTGAAGGGAACGACATTAATGACTGGGTGAAGAGGGACTAGATGCGAGTGCATTTTACGAGTGAACACCTCACAAGGGTGACACTTCTTAACCGATTCAATACAATATTTAAATATAGTAGGCTAGAAATAATCGACTCGCAAAATTTTATGGGTTTTCGCAAGCTCGGATAGATGACCACCACAAGCCCCACTATGGAAATCGTTCAGGAAAGACTTGGCTTCTCCATGAGTTAAACAATGATGCAAGATATTGTCTATTCCTCGGCGATACAAAGTGTCACCAATGATAGTATATTTCTTATCTTGGTATCTTATACGCCATCGATCATCTCATGAGAGATGCTGAGGGAACTTCAAGGTCTGAAGATAGAGAACAATGTCTCCATAGCAGGGGTCAGAAGATGAGACAAGAAAAATGTGTTCATCTACAAACGAATCAACATGGATAGCATCCTCATCTAATCATGGTAAATCAAATATTAAATCCATGAAGACTAGGGATTTATTGGATTTCGAGGAAGTGAAATGGAGATCAAACTCTTGTAAAATGATAATCCATTTATTGTATTTTCCCCCTATAATACATCTAGTAAGGACATACTGAAATGGATTGACATTTTCAATCACTGTAGTCTTGAAAAGTAATATATAGTGACGCAGACACTGGACTGTGTGAATTACAGCCAAAGCTAGCTTTTCAACGTGAGTATAATTAAGTTCAGGACCGACTAACATCTGACTAAGGTAGTAGATGACGTGCTCATGGATCTCATCATATTCCTGAACCAGAACCATACCAATAGTATCCTCAGACACAACAATATAAAGCAAGTAATCTCTACTGTAGTCAGAAGGCTTGAACAGAGGCATTGATACCAAGGCCTTCTTCAAAGCATCGAAGGATTCCTGGGCTTGGTCATCCCAGATAAAATAGGTGTCCTTCTTCAAGAGATGCATGAAACCCTTAGTGATATTGGCATAATTCACTATAAACCGATGAAGAAAGTTAGCTTTACCCTGTAAACCCTAAAGTTGTCTAATCATGCATGAGGGAGGAAACTAAAGTATTTCCTCAACCTTAAGTGGATCTACCATGATCCTAGTCTTAGAAACTAGAAAGCCCAAAAGACGACCAGACTTAATGCAAAAGATTCACTTGTGAGGGTTCAACCGGATTCTATAATAACGACATCTTTCAAAAACAAGCCTAAGGTGAGTAGCATGATTCGCTCTCTTATGAGAGTGAGCATCAAGATCATCAATGTAAGATTTGACTATGTGCTTAAGATCGTGAAAAGAAAAAGTCATGGCACGTTGAAACATTTCTCCGACATTTTTAAGGCCGAAAGGCATTTTCCGGTATGCAAAAGTACCCCAAGGACAAATAAATTTCATCTTTTGTTGATCCTTAGGTTTGATTTTAATTTGATTATATTCTGAAAATCCTTCCATAAAATAAAATACTTCGCTTCCCGTACACTCGTCGAGAATCTGATCGATGAAAGGTGTGGGAAAGTTATCTTTAAGACAGGACTTGCTCAGGTCACAGAAATCCATACATACATGGATGGTTCCTTGCTTCTTATCCATAGGAACGGGGTTGGATACCCATTCAGTCAAAGGAACTGGGTAGATGAAGCCAGCATTAAGTAGCTTATCCACCTCTTCTTTAATAGCAGGGGCCTTTCGAGGGTTAACAACTCTAAGATGTTGTTGAATAGGCTTAGCATCCGGATAATTCCTAATCTCATGTTCAAAAATGTGAGGGTCGATACCTAGCATCTCTTCATATGACCAATCAAATGTGTCTCGAAATTCCTTGAAGAGTTCGGTGTAGATCAGGATTTCTTCTAGCGAACAATCTACACCGATATTTACGTTTTCAACCTTACCACGGGTACAAGAGATGTCGATCGTGACAGTAGGAGAAATACTTTCCATATTTCCTTCGGCATAAATGTTGTGTGTATCAATCGAAACTATGGCATGACCAACTATCTCACTCAAAGTAGATCGAAAGTCATCTTGTTCGATCCTTTCAAGATCCAGAAGAAAATAAGAGCGGTGATGCATATAATCCTAGGGCTTGTCAGAACCATTAATGGCTTTGATGATGGCTTCGTCTGGAGGAAAATTCCCATCGAGGAAATCATGTGAACAAGAAAACAAAGTGGCCCACACGGGCCTAAGAATGGGATCCTCCTCATCCTTCGGTGAGGGAACAGGATCAAGATCGACGGAAGAGTCGAGAATAACTTGATACATAATCTCTGTTGTCGATAGTGGCATGGCCATTCCAGCATGCAACTGACCTTCACAAGATGAATTCAGGGAAGATAAGGTCCACGGATCACTAAAATAGGAAGTGCGGAAAGGAATGGACCTCCCTGTCGAGACAGGCCTACTGGACATGGTGTAAATGTGGTGAATCAGTGTCACGAAGTCCAAAGTACCCATAAGGGAAGAATACATTCTGACACTGATATTCTCAGTTCCTGACTGAGAATTGTCGATCATAGGGATCAACGGTCCAACAGATGCATTAGTACTAGAGTACGCAAAGGATAACTGGTCGATCATCACGATCTTCCCTTCATGAGGAAAATACAGCATACAAAAGACGGATGATACGACAACGACCATAGAATAGGTCCAATTTCGTCCTAGTAGCAACTTGTAATCAAGAGGTGCATAAACTACCTATACCTCCACCTCTACCGTCTTCCCACCTAACTGGACCAGAAATGCAGGGAGAATACTGTGAGGTCGGAAGCAATGACCGTCAAAAGAAGTCAACATACTCGATGACTTGGAAAGAGTCGGAGAACCAAGAGCCTTCCAACATACTAGGGACATCACACACGTAGCAGCGCCTTCATCAACGACCGCATGTTTGATGGTATACTTTGAATACTCCATGTGGATTTGGAAAGCCACATGGTAAGGAAAGTGAGGCTTAACATCTATGATGTCAAACTTGATAACTTTTGAGCCATTGGGTTCTAGAGCTCCTAAATATGAGAGTAAGGCATTCCTCTGTGAAGGACATGTCTGGAGTACCTCCAAAGATGACATTGCACAAGGGGTTTGACCCAGGTCCTCAACAATAGAGTAGTTATGGGTGGCTCTATCATTTGGATTATGTGTAGAGTGCTTGAGTACTCCATTCGGAATAAGAGGTGGTGGCTCTGGTTTCTCAATATGTAAATTCGTCTCCGGAGGAGGAGGAGATTCTAGACCATGTATAGCTTGTTTAGAGCTATAGTCTTGAGAACGAGTGTTTATATTAATTTTCACATCAACCATGTTGATACATAAACGGTCGCCATCTTGCGACTGCTAGTTTTGACCTCCATCAGCTGAATTTCCGGCATTGGAGGAGCTCGAGGCTAGGTGTTGATTATGTGGGAATGGATTTTTTAGCATGACGGGTGATTGAGATAATATCCTCGCATCTTTTGCAAGTTTGGGACACAAATGGGTAAGGTGATTGTCTGTGCAAAGCTTACAGGGAGACTTCCACTTACATATTTCTCGTTTTCCCTATCCAACATTATTACCCATCTTTTCATTATTATTATTGTCCTTGGGTTTATTACCATTTTTCCCACCCTTATGGTTATTATGTTGTTTCTTCTTATTCCCTCCTGGTTGTTGGTTACCATTCGAGTTGGCCGACGATTGCACAGAGTGTACATCTGTCGACTGAGTGGGGTTGGAAGACACAGACGAAGTTGGTCCTCCTATAGACTAGCTTAGAGACAACTCTTTCATCTATCTTATCACCGATTCTACGGACTTTACATTGGAGGCACCTACAATGCCATCGGCATGAGGTCCAATATTTTGTCTCAGGTCGTAAGTTGACTGTGGTGCATCTGGAATAAGGTGATATAACATCCCAGACTGAGCATATATCATGTCTAACTGCTGGGCTCTAAAGATCGCTTATTCCTTAGTGGTAACCCTGGAAGTGGCAACGTCCTTCAAGATAGGAGCGTGCAAAGACTTAAGAATCCATTATAAAAGAAAGGTCAGGGGTATAGGGGTTTTAATCAACCTCTTCTATATACACCACTCCTGTATATGGTCTAATATATGAGTGGTGGTATCCTGGCATAAAGTTGGCAACAATTCTAGGCCAACAGCATAACGAATGGGAAACTGGAAGTGGTTGAGAAAAACCAACACCAACTGACTAAAATTCCCATATGCCCCCCTAGGTAGCTCAATATACCATTTCGCAGCAACTCCGATGAGGGTGCGTTGAAATAATCTCAAACTAATAGAATCATCATTAAGGGAATTCGATGAGCACCAAAGGTGAAAGGTAGTGACGTGATCACTAGGAACCTCTCCATTCTTACCCTCAAACTTCGGGATGTCTGAAGGAAGTTTGGTGGTGATGGGGGGGCCTGTAAGATCGTGACTCACAGGGTCATTCATTAACTTAGACAAATCTGGTAGATTAAGCATGGCCAGAAAAGGGAGACAGGGTTGCGATATCTGGCCCCAACCTCCCGAGAAAGACTGTGCTTGCAGAAATGAAGGCCATCCAGTTTTTTGGTAAACACCATGGACTTGTCTGGAATTATAATTCCCTTCTCCGGGTCGATTCATAAACAGTGGTTTGGGCATCATTACAGCTGGAATTTGCTGTTGAGGTTTATAAAAATTACCCCAAGATGGATTGGATCCAATTTGGGGGTTGCCCATGGCATGAAACTGACCTCCTCTTGGTTGGAATCTAGAGGATAGATGTGGATTCTTCATTCCAAATGTATTGATTAGAATCTGCACCGAGGAGGTATGGTTGTAGGACAGAACTTGAGTCGAATCTTGTCTGCCAGATTGATTATTCCACCCAGAAGTAGGAGGATTGGACCCAGGGTTTAAAGCAAGAATGCCTCCCATATTAGGAGTCATTTGGGGGATTTGAGATCCACCAAAATAAAAAGGAGTGTAAGGAGGTGTACTGCCCCCAAGCCCAATTCTAGAATTAGGACCAGCACCTGGGATGGAGTTCGAAAACTACGAAGTGAAGTTGGGCATACCATAAGAAAAGGGACTAGAAGCCATAGGGATGGACTAAAAAATGTAGCCCAGCGAGTGGCCAAGAGACCCAAATGGGTTCGAGGAGGTAGCTTGAGCATTCACTATAGGTCAGGCCATAGTAATGATAGGTACCTCTAGCACTACAACAATAGAGTTTGCAGCAATCGAAGGGGTGCCATTAACTATAGTGGGTATGGGAGTCAAAGGGCTCCAAGTGTTCTGAATATTAGGTTCAGTACTCGTCCTTGTAGAATCACAAGTCTGAATAGTGGATGTGTGTGTACCACGTATAATAACTCTACGCCTTTTAGAAGGAAAAGACTCGAAATCTGGTGGTAACTGTAACAAGCGACGGGACCGTCGGGGAGGCTGGTCCGACTCCACAATGACTCAAGACTCTAAAGATACAAAATATATCCTAAGGCCAGCTAGTAATCAAAGAGCACACCAAAATTCAAACGACCAATATGCATGAAAACGGGGTAAAGTGGTTGAGTGGCCTCCCGCCCTAAAGAAGGTATGTCTCACCTAAGAGGGGCCTGAGACTCCCTACTAAATATTAGAGGTAATAGACTCAGTTATAAGGGCCCTCATGGGCTTAAAAGACAATCGGTCAGATCCCCCCGAAGAGCTAATCCTCCATAAATTTTTTGTGTTGTCTGACCCTTATCTGACCTAGGGTACCTGTAGAATAACCCCTGCAAGTAACCTATGAGACACCTAAGTCAAGCAACTAATAAACCACTGTATAACCGATGCACATGCAAGTAGTCATAAGTTAGGTCCACCGTATGGACAGGGTAGCAAATCCAAAAACCTTGAAATCACTGCCTCTCATGAAGATAAAGGTACTAGAAAGATCCCCAGATACGAATAGATCCCCAGAAATATCTCTAACGCTAGGAAGGCATCGGGGGTATATCCATTCAAATGACTTCGTGCGACCTCGTGATTAAATATAGTGTGAGCGGAGCCTCCTAATCTTACCAATTATACAATGGATTTATCCACTCCCTGACTCAGACACATATGTTGATTCAATTACCTTGGAGAAGTTTACTCACAAAATCATATTCCAAGGCACTAAATCCTAGGCTAGTTTGTGCACCCTAGAAAGTAAAATCATGACTAATTAATTTTATATTATAGCATTGATTTTAATGGTCATGATTACTCAAAAAGGTATGGTAGTGAAACTCATGGTGTTATGACTCTACAAGAAAAGTAAATATGAAGATAATGCAAAGTCTTAACTTTAACTTTCAATGAATGATATGCTTCTAAAAACGATGCAATTTTCAAATTCAACTCTGCAATTCAGAAATAATAATGAAATCTTTCACTATATGCACTAAGCTAATGATAAAAACTCACAAGACAAAAATGCCAAGCAATGCAAAATGCCTATAGTTTTTTTATTTTCAATATATCAAAACTGAAAAATTCATGGATTGAAAAATAACTTGATATATATCCCTACTATGTATAAAAAATACATAACTCAAGAAGGATACCAAGAAACAAAACACCCAGCCCAATGTGCAAGGACAATAAAAATGAAAATATGAAGAGAAAGACTTCGCCCAAAAATTCAACCAAAAGAGGGTTTCCTGTCATCCCACTAGCACTTATCAGGCACTACAGAGACCCAAGAAGGCTCAACAAGCATCAAATCCCACCCAGAAAACACCAGACCAAGAAAAAAGGTAAGGAAAACTAATGTATGTGACTGTTTGGGAAAACAGAGCGTATACACACATCTTGCAGTGAGACATCCAGTATATGTACATGACTATCAAGGAAAAAGTGCATATATGCTTTAAAACAAGTCCAGCCAAGGGAAAAAGGATGAAAACTCAGACCCAGAGTGAATAGAAGCTATCAAGCAATGATACGAAAAGAAACACAATAGAAACGAGAGAAATATAAGGAAAAAAGTACTTCAAACCCTAAGAAAGAAGATTCAATCCCCAGTGGAGTCGCCAATTCTGTTATGAGGAAAATCTCTCTATGGCTAGGGTGAACCACAATAGATGGAAATGACTGCAGAAATCAACTCTATCCCAGAAACATGCTATATAAACCAATGTGCAAGTGAGATAAGAAAGAGGCCTACCTCATCCAAATGTTCAATGATGTCCATCATTGAGCACTTTGACCCAAAGCTATATACCTGCAACAAGTTCTCAACAAACAAGAAAAACAAACATATGGTGGAAATATAAAAGGTTAGCACATTAGATAGCATAATCCATCAATATACATAACAAATACGCCCATGGATAATAATTCATATATTTGCAAGATATTAATTGGACAAGAAAGGAGTATTTCTATTATTAAATGGTCAACAGAAGTGAAAATATTACAGATTTATGTGTCGGCATGGTTTGCAACCGAGAAACCAAGTTCCTTCCAGCTGGGCATCCACCACTTCAATCCTCCACCAACGGCAAGCTCATATAAGGGACTCAATGAGGTTCTCCAACAATAAGGGAAGAGCTTGGGGGTTGAACACTCTGTTCAGACTTAAAGGACAAAGGGATGCAAACTCAATGTGAATTAAATAATTCCTCCAGAGTAACTTTGCTCTCAAAGTTGAATTCTCCCTCCTTTTCCATAGCTCGGAATTTGCTTCTTTATAGCCTTCAGAATGGAACTGAAGGGCCGAGTCAGAAAGTTTCCAGTATATGAAAGGACAAGGATCAGAGATATCCTGTCATGACATGGAAAACCGACATTTAATTTCATTTTCTGTCACAAATCTCGATGTACACGGGTTGTAGTGGAGCATCCTGCGTATACGCTTGTTGTATAGGGTGCAATATGCGTACAAGTGGAAAAATTGTATTTTTTTTTTCTGGATTCTTTCAACAGAGAAGATAAGTCTACATAGGGAAATCGAGTAGGCCCTTTGTGCAAGATTGCATAAGGTGAGGCAAATATTGCTATAACAGAAATGATGAATCCCTTGTACATGATGAAGTTAATCCCAATGAACTTTAGCATAGAAGGTATGCTCATATCAACTATCAATCATTACCCTTCCTCAAAAATATGGTTGAAGGAATACCAGAACTACAATCTACACATGAAGGAATTTGCAAAGGATGTGGTCTTGGTAAGAATGTCAAGAAGCCATTCTCAGGCAGCAATAATAGATCTAAGGAAATTCTAGATCTAATATATTCAAATGTTTGCGGTCCGATGCAAGTCAAATCTCTAGGAGGTTCTCTTTATTATTTAATCTTCATAGATGATTACTCGAGAAAGACTTGGTTATATCTCTTGAAGACAAAGGACAAAGCATTCAACAAGTTTCAAGAATTCAAAGCAGAGATAGAGAACCTCACAAACAAGAAAATCAAGACCTTGAGAACAGATAATGGAGGATAATATACATCCAAGGAATTTCTTTCCTTTTGCAAATTGGCAGGGATTAGGAGGGAGATATTTTTTCCTCATAATCCTCAACAAAATGGTGTAGCAGAAAGGAAGAACATATCTATTGAATAAACTGTGAAGGAACTATTGAACGATCAAGGTTTATCTATGTATCTATGGGGAGAAGCAGCCATGACAACAATATATGTTCAGAACAGAAGTCCTCACCGCATATTGAAGGATATGACTCCAGAAGAAGCCTTCTCAGGAAAGAAACCTAATGTGGAACACTTAAGAATCTTTGGATTCCCTGTTACTTTCACATTCCCAAGGATAAAAGGAATAAATTAGAACCCTCGGGAAAGAAGGGCATATTTGTGGGATATAGTGAATCATTCAAGGCTATAGAATCTATATCCCAGAACAACATAAGATTGAATTCAGCAGAGACATAACCTTCAATGAAAAGATGGATTTCAATAAATCCATAGAAGAAACTATAGAAGAAGAAGAGTATGAAGAGCCTATTGAAGAAAGCACATGTATTCCAGAAAGTCAGAATGAAGAAACAGAACAATTTAATCATCTTATGCAACCATGTGAGACCATTGATTTAGACACTATATACAAAACAAAGAAATGACTAGCTTGGCTTGAAGCTACCCTACAAGAAGCAGAAAGACTCAAAGCCCCAATTGGGACCTTCAGAAAAATCAAGAGGCCCAATATATCCTCAAGTTATGCAGCATGTATGACAAAGCTTATAGACGAAAAACCTACCACGTTTGAAGAGGTGGCTCAGAAGAAACAATGGAAATAAGCCATGACAGAAGAACACCATTCCATCATGAAAAATGATGTATGGGAAATTGTTCCTAGACCTAAATAAAAATCAGTAGTAACTTCAAAATGAGTCTATAAGATCAAAGATGCAGCAGACAGAAGCGTGGACAAATATAAAGCAAGGTTCGTAGCTAGAGGGTTCTCCCATAAGGAGGGAGAAGACTATGATGAAACATTCGCTCTTGTTTCCAGATATACTTCCATTAGAGCCATTATGTCTCTTGTTTCTTCCATGGGATGGAGTTTACATCAGATGGATGTAAAAACAACTTTCCTCAATGGAGCAATCGAAGAAGAAGTATACATTGAAAAATCTCAAGGGTTTGAATTACATTCCAGAGACACTCATGTTTGCAGACTAAAGAAATATTTATATGGACTCAAGAAAGCTCTAAGATCTTGGTATGCCAGAATAGACAGCTACCTAATGAGACTTGGTTTCTCCAAGATTCATGTAGATCCAAATCTTTACTACAAATCCGTGAACAATGCACCTTTGATTCTACTGCTATATGTTGACAATATGTTCTTAACATGTGAAGAGCCTCTCATCATCCAGTGTAAAAAGGAACTAGCTTTTGAGTTCGATATGAAAGATCTTTGTCTCGTGAATTATTACTTGGGACTAGAAGTATGGCATAAGCGTGGTGAAGTATTCCTTGGACAAGGAAAGTATGCAGTAAAGATTCTTCAGAAGTTTGGAATGATGGATTGCAAATCCATGGACACTCCTATAACCATAGATATAAGAAAAGTAAGAGACTTAGATTCTGATCTAGTAGAATTGTTCCTATATCGAAAATTGATTGGGTCATTGATGTATTTAGTAAATACTCAACCAAACATTTGATTGGCCATAAACACAGTAAGCCAGTTCTAGGTGGAACCCAGACATGAGCATTGGATATCTACAAAGCATGTTCTCAGATATATTCATGGGACACTAAACTATGTTTTAAGATATATCACATCTAGTGATATACAGCTTCATGGATTCACATATTCAGATTGGGCAGGAAGTGCAGAGGATAGAAGAAGTACTTCAGGGATTTGTTTCATCTTGGGCTCCACTATGATATCTTGGGGCAACAAGAAACAAAATTCTGTCGCACACAGCATAGAAGAAGAAGAATATATCGCAACATATGAAGCATGTATAGAAGCAATATGGCTGAGAAAGTTGATTTCTAGATTATTTGATCAGGTTCCAGATTCGACCATAATACACTGTGACAATCAGATTTGTATAAGGCTATCAGAACACCCAGTGTTTCATGAACAGTTGAAACACATTGAGATCGAATACTACTTTATTCGAGATAAAGTCTAGGAAGGAGAAGTGAAGCTCCAGTATATCCCCACAAATGAGAAGACAACAGATATCTTGACAAAGCCTCTATCCAAAATAAAGTTTGCATACTTATGAGACAAATTGGGGATCGTGGAAATAACTCCCTTAGCTGAAAGGGAAGAGATGGCTCTCCGGGTTGGGAGGGAGCATTGACATATCATTGATTTATGGACAGTAATTTTCTAGTTCGTAAAATGGTCCAGATCAAACAATCATTTTTGTAATGAAAATGGTTCGATGGATTGCTGATGTACCATAGACAACGATTCCCCTTGTGGCCAGTGTGGGGGAATGGTCTAGGACATTCTTTCTTCTTGACGAGAAAACTGGTCTACTTCGTCGGACAGTCATTCTTTCGAAGCTCGCAGTTGTGAGCAGCTTCGAAGAATGGTCCATTTTGGAGGTTGGTGCAGGACAATTGTTTCCTTAGGAAATGGTCTAGACAGTCATTCCTTAGGGAAGATTCATTCTCTCCAGGTTGCACTTTATTTAGTGCTGGAGGAATGGCCCAGATAGGTGATTGGTCTAGGTTCATCAATCAGGGACAAGCATTCCCTAGGGCAGGCTCATTCTTTCCAGGTTACACTTTGTTTAGTGTCGGAGGAATGGCCTGGATAGGTGAATAGTCCAGGCTCAGAAATCAGGACAATTGTTCTTCTATGCTTGAGAAATCAGGACAATTATTCTTCTATGATTGATAAGAACAGTCCAGATATCCCATCGTTGATGTTTTACTCTATGAGGGAAGATTATCTTCCATATATCACAGATGTGAGTGGAAGAATGACCTAGATGACTCATTTTATATCATGATATTGTTTCTATGTAGGTTGATATTAGATGATATGATTACTATGGAGACTATATGTCTCTAAATAGTAGAGGTATGCTACTATGGTGGATATGTTCCACTATTTGTGACTATGTGTCACGGATTCAGTAGTTGTGTACTACTATGGATAGACACAGTTGTTTTCTATTAGTTGACATTGTACTAGTTGTCATGGACATTATCCAGTTGGAAAATAATGATGGTGCTCATCATTTAATTAGCTTGTGTGGCTATAATGATGCTACCAGTTGAATGGTTTGCTTGTGCTCAAGACCACTATCTGTTATACCTCCCTAGCTAGGAGGGAGTGTTGATATTATGGTAGTTACAAGAGGTATTAACCTCCATTTGTGGCCTTTGACTATATTAGAATATTCTAGAAGCAAGAAAATATTTTGATATAACCCTAGAAGAGAAGTCGGCTAAAGGAAATACTATATACTAAGTAATTAGCACCCAGAATGAGAATTCTGCCCAGGAAGTCTAGAAGAAGTGGTATAAATATAGGAGTTCAGTCTTCATTTTAGCTAGACTTCTCAGAATTACAAAAGTACACTTGTGCACACTTCAAA